>LQNS02278101.1:9239816-9253940 GCA_001587735.2 Parhyale hawaiensis | reverse complement strand
TGGACGATATTCTGATGGTAGGAATATAAGTGTGCGGAAAATTATTAGACGTTAAATATTTCGACGTAAAGGAAGGTAGCAGAAAGAATTTTAGACGTATCAATGATTAGTTAGTAGAAAAATCGACGTAATTAAATTGGATGAGTTAAAACTGGCGAACATACGGTTGGAAGAGAATTTTTTGTGTGATGGATAATTGGTGGATAATATATTTGAGCTTGGATATTTAGCCTAATAAAATATGTGTGATATACAAATTAGACTGAAAATTTTTAGACAGCAGCTGGGTATACGATGAAAAATTTGACCCAATTTCAATTCGACGGAAATTATTTTGACGATGAGCAAATTCGACGAAAATTATTTGGCTGTTATGAGGTTTGATGAAAGAAAATTAGGCACATTTTCCCTTGGAGCTTAGAGAAGTGGACGTACTTCCTTTTGACGATATATTAGTGGCTGCTGTATAGCCATCCCGTGGGCCGCTGCATGGTGGTAGTGACCCATCGTCCCATATGGGACCCCTACCTGCTCCTGTGAGGAGAGTCATCACTTGGGCCCTCCGTACAAGTATTTCTTTCTGCTGTCCTCTTCTATGTTCTTTTTCGTCTTTCCGAGATATGTTACCCCTGATATCCTTGCCGGTACTAGCGTACTGAACCAACTGAGACTTCCCGGCAGGAATACCGAGATAAAGTAATCAAATTAATCCTATCGAGTTATGTAAAACGACCGAGTCTGCACTATGGATATCACACATTCAGTTGATACGGTGATGAAATGATAATTACATTAATGTATAATCATATTATAATTCTGTTTGTTCCTCCCTACGTACCTTCGTTAGTTAGTAAGTTCGTTACTTAGTTTGATAGATAAACAGCTAGATAGTTAGCTAGTTAGGTTTAGTTTGTTTTAGTTAGTTAGTGCGACCGTTACGCTTTCAGAATTCGGTACGGGAAAATTACGGTAAGTATATTTGATACCACCTCGGGAGAGAAGAGAGCAGAGTTTGCACTATTTCGAGCTGGAACTGCTTTCAGATCACAGGCACAAGATTAGCGGTTTGGCTTGGAACATATTTACGCGCTTTGTATGCTTGATACGGGTCGGGGGCATTTTAAGTTAGTAACAATGTATTTATTCTGTTGAATATACATAGGTTCTTTCAGTATTATCAGTACTATATAAGTCACGTCGTGTTTTTGTTTATTTATTTATTTATTTACTAGTGGTCCATGCCGTCATTATAAATGACGGCAAAAAATTAACACTTCACCAAAACCCACACCGTCTTTTTTATTTATTTATAACTATATTTATATCTTTTCTGTCACGCTCTATGGGCATAAGATAGGAGAAAATTCAGATTTCAAGTGGCGAAAAAAATAGTTGGGTATCATGGAATGTTTTTCTTGAGTATTAGACAGCGGAAAAATAAAACTCTGCCTGCCTGCCCCTTTTGGCAAAAAAGTTGGGTACCTTGGAATTTTTTTTTTTTTTTTGTATTAGGGGAAACTGAGGCTTCGGACAGACGGACGGACTGACGGACAGACATCTCTCTTACTACAGTATAGACTGTTTAGACAGAATACTGAATTTACATTTAAGAAGCCTTCTAAAGAGTAAGAAGCACAGGAGATGGCGAGGGTTTCCGTGAAGTGTTAATATTTTGCCGTCATTTATAATGACGGCACGGCCTCTTGTATAGGATAGAATAATAAAGATGAAATGGGTCCGAGATATTCCTGAAGCATAGTGCTTTCCTTGTGTGGAATTTTCACAGGTTCCCGCTAGTATAATAATAGTCCAGCATAGCGCACTCGATCAGGGCGCTAGTTTCAATGAGCCACGTTAGACGTGCATGAGTTCGAAACGTAGACCGAACGCTGTACACTTACCGGGAGCAATAGGAAAATTACAGAAAAACAGCTACAGAACATTGGTGCCATTTTTTATTGAGAGCATTTTCTCCGTAATTTCACAGACTTTTTTTGCAGTGTTTCGTACGTTGAGCCCTGCTGAATGCATGTACGTACGGCCTGGGAAACAAGTACGGTCGTCACCGCTCCGATTTTCTTATTTTTGTATACTGAGCTTTACTCAGCTTGGATGCAAAACCAGTTTTAGTTCAGGTCCGATTGGGCGCCGAAATTAAGCCTTCGAGGCTTAACTTGTCCGAAACTGCATGTAAAAGACTTGGGTTTGACACACTAAATCGTATTACAACACAATCGACGTTATGCCAATGCGACGTGGCCGACTTTTGAGATAAAATGCCTTATTCCCATTGGTCAACACTCAGTCTCGGACTTTGAGTTACGTTGCCTAGCTTCGGTCGCATGGACGGATTCAAAGCGTGTTCAGATTGTTCGAAGCCTTAATTTCTGCCCCCACTCGAACATGCCTATACCCAGATAATATCTGGGTATGGGCAAGTTCGAGTGGGGGCCCAAATTAAGGCTTGGAGGCTCGACTTGTGCGAAAGTTAGGCACGTACGCTGGCTGCTTATGTGAATTAGTCTAACGAACAAAATTTCGGAGGCCACCCTAGCCCACAACCTTCTCTCTTCCACCCCAAATAACTTAACGCTTCTAAGCGCCTCACATCTGCAGCTATAAATCTTTCTTGCAGAATCTTTTCTTTGGCTGAAATTTTTCCCTCTTTTCCTCAGTCATCTAAAATGATACTGACAATGGCAATAGCTTATAGAGGGTCGGGACGTAAGTCCCCGCGGCTCTCTGGGGATGAACTTGTTGGTCCGGCTACTGCTGCCTAACTAATCTAATCTAAATCACTAAACTGAATAAAGTATGAAATGCTAACCGCTATGTCAAAGCATCACGCCTGTAGCTGTTCACTTTATATGCCCTTAACTTTACATGAATTTAGTTTCCTAGTATATAATACTCTTAGAGAGCGTATCTGTGGCTATGGAGTCCTAAACTAAAATATATAATCATATTAAGTAAAATATGTCACCACAGTCTTATCAACATCTGGCATCATCATTGCAATAATTTATTGTCTGCTCAACACCAAGACTGATCCATTAGTCGAGCCTTAGCACACTGCAGCACAATTTCTTTGTGTCGAGTCAACAGAGTTAAGTGGTGGATTGATAATTGTAAGTGGTAGCGTCAAGCACTTAGCTTCATTAATGAGACTAGGACTGTCCAATGTGTTTATTCTTAGAAAATGCATTTTTTAACAGTTTGTAATTTGTACCGAAGGGTGTTATATAGTAGTTATATATAGATTAACCTCAAAAATGAACTCGGGAGGGGAATTCCTTGGGCTTACTACGTTGCTTATTGATTCTTGGTACTCCAGCTGATGAGCTTTGGCACAGCTCCTCTTCTTTCCCAGGCAGTTGTTCCAAGGAATAGGTTGATTGTTTTGCAGGACATGTTATGTTTTCCTTTATATTTCCTTTCTTTCAATCGCAGAAAACTCTATGGGTAGTGAGAGTAGAGGTGCCATCGATTAGCCCGGTGCAGTAGAGAAAAGCTAAGCCCAATTGGCTTCACGTGTCCGGAACTTTAGACTGGTGCCTTGGTTTCGCCCCGCTAAGAAGATTTTCAGGTGAGAACCTCGCATCTGTTCCGCTAGACTAAGCCAAAGGCCCTAGCCATCCTGCTCCGGAAACTGAAGTATTCAGCCGTCTCGACCATTAACGGGTTACTGCCAGCGTTTGCAACAAGAATCGAAGTAGCGACAGCAACAACCCTGTCTGAATTACTGAGTAAGTTAAGACTTCTAGACTTGGCTCAATTCGACTTTGCCCTGTCTATCGATGACACTTTACATCCAGGAATGCTGCTTATTGTTAACCGCAAGCGATTGATCCATGCCTTGCAGCTGATGTATCCCACTCCATTATAGTGCAGTATGCCTGCGCTCTCAAATTTTTAACAATAATGTATTGTACATTAAATCTACGTTTTATAATAGAGGTATCGCAATAGCAGTTATCCTTCATAGCTAACTAGATGTAATATTCCTAATGTACTCGAACAGTCGTCGTAGAATACGAGCGTGGGACAGATCAGATGCACGATAGTATACTGCATGATTTTAACGTTATCTTACTGAAACTGTGCTATTTCGCTACAAGTGTTTTTTCTCAAGTAATGTGAAAAAACCCATTGTAGCGAGCCACCCGAGCGACAGTAGAGGCGGGCACCACGTGGAGCCAAGATGGGAAGCCCATTGGCACCCGTATGGGCCCCAGGTCCTTTTTTTTTACAGAGTTTTTTGAGTGGGTCTTACACGGAAACCTTAATACTTGTCCACGCACGTCCAAGATGGGGCCCATGTGGGACGCCCAAATGAGACGCCCATATGGGTCGCCCATACGAGCCCCAGGTCTTTTTTTTTTTTGCAAAGTTTTGAAAGCGGATTACATGGAAAACCCAGCATTGGGCCACGTACATCCCTAATGGGCTCCAGATGCAGCGGCCCATACAGGCCCCTGAAAGGTAGACTACACTAGTTTTCCATCATTTACCCACTTACACCCCACGTGTGATGCCCATAAGGGACCGAACTACTTTTTAAAAAAGTTTTTGGGTGCGTACTTCTTAGGAAACGCCAAAATTACCCATACATATCCTACAATTGTCCCGTGAATTGCTCACTACCTACATCTTCCTTCGCCTAGCCTGGGATTGAACTTGCAATCTACTTCCCTAAGACAGAAGCATTAACCCACTTAGCCAAGAATACCTGCTTTTATGGCAGGTCAAACCACTGATAAAACGAAAACTCGGTAGGTGCCTATTTTGTAGTGTATGTCATAAACTGCATTATAAGTTAAAGATAACGTGTATGATTTTGATAACAAAATGTGTTCTATTGTAAGAGTCAATATTCTAGCTAATGTGGGATATATAGATGGGTAGCCTATTTGTTACCCATGTGGGAATCCCCATACATTCCCCGCAATGGAGAAACCCACATGATCACATATGCGTCTGACGTAGAAAGATCCGCTAAATTTGCAAATATGGGATTAGCTGGAAAGTCCGGTTGTTACCCAATTGGGAATCAACATACGTCGCCCAAATTGGGAAAACCCACAGGACCCCACATGGGTCTGAGGTGATGTTCGGATATAACTGGAAAGCCCACATTTTACCGTAATGAAAACACCGCATTTTGTTCACAGTGGGGAAACCCTAATAGGCCCCAGGTGTCCATAACATAGAGCAGCCCAGTGGTAGATACCCCAGTAGAAGCCCACATCTCGCTCTTTGCTACCCACCACTTTCCCATCTTCCCACATGGTACCCATGTAAGGCCCACAAGTCATTGTTACTCGGGTAGCCGCGATAGAATAAGATAAGTTAACTCTATTGTATATTGCATTTCTGGGGCAAAGCATCGTTTGAAACGTCATTCATCAATTACACTGGCCCTTTCAGGGTTAAGCCTAAGCCTTTAGATGTTTTTAGTATTATATGACACATTAAATTTCAATTATTTCACAAACCTTAAAAGAAATTAGTTCATTTGCAAAGGAGAGTCCGGTGAACACCGCAAAATAAAGATATACTCACTATTATTGTGGCTGGAAGCTTATACATGGTACTTACCTAATTATACTTTTTGTCATATCCGATACATAATTACATGTGTCACGAATAGAAAATATGCACATCAATTTGAACCAATCTCAGGGAGATAAAACAAAACTACACTTAGTAAAATAATTCTCAGTTTGTTGTCAGCAAATTTTCAGTCGCCGAAAAATGTAGGATTTTTTTGTCGATAACCTTGTGCACACACTGTGCAATACATTGAAACAAACTAATTGTGCATATGCAATTAGTTTGTTGCAATATATTGCACATTGTTTGCACAAGGTTATCGACAAAAATCATACATGTTTCGGAGACTGAAACTTAGTTGACAACTAACTGAGAATCCCTATACTTTCAGTAAATATGAGTCCAGTAAGTTTTCAAACTTTGCAGCTGCAATTCTATTGGCTTTTAATAGGGTACATTTGTTTTTGAGTTTTTTCAATTGAATCTGCAGCTATGCTGTATCGTAAAGGATACTCCTCTATGTTGACATATTTTCACCTTCAGTTGCTTCCTGGTTTCACCTGTGTATATAGGTTGCGGCAGGAAGCAACTAACGGTGAGAATATGTCAACATGCAAGAATGTCATTTAGAACACAAGTAACTTTTAAATCAAATTACAGCAGTATCAGAAATCATTCAATAGATAGTGACAATCCAATAACACAAGAAAATTTTACAAATTTAGACCAATGCTCTGATTTTGACGCGTTTATTAGAATCAATTTACATTCACAAAGTCCGACCGACACTGAACAATCAAGCAAGTTTTGCTGATTTATTCATTGCAACTGATGTATTTATCCGTATTTATTGTATGATAGGAAATTATTCATGAGTTTCTATGGTACAAGTTGGATTGTGATAAGTTCGGACATTCTGAATATTCTATAATGTCGTCGTCGTCACCTGAAGATGGTTTCAGTAGAAATCGAAAGCTTGCATTTACTCTAATAAAATAATTAATTTCATCGTTGCCCAAGGTACATATTATATTTTTGTAATAAAAAAAGCGCCATAGGTCATTGAGCTCGACAAGTTAGGTTCGCTCAGCCTATGTTTTAGCGAGCAGCACTCCCAGGGGATCCCATCAGTTACATTAGCCTTTTAGTTAGGCCTCTTTTTCTTTGTGCCAACTTTGCTGCTTTTATTTTTTCACACTCTGACTGATGATGCCTTTAGTTCTTCCGCTTCTTTCCTGACTTTCTGTTCCCATGCCCGAAGATCCCATGGGGGAATAACCTCATGCATGAATTCTACATTTTGCTTGACGTACTCTATATCCCTACTTTCTTCCTTTCTTTGATTACAGTGAACGCCATATGGGTCGCGAGGCTTATGTGTATTACTATTACCATACTAGGATTATAATAATAAAAAATGGTTTTAAGCATGAAGCTTTGCAAATTTGGCTCAATAAATAGGTGTAAGCGTTTTTTCTAGGTATCAAAGGAAAAGTTGCAAACGTTAACCATAATGACAATGCACGTGTTCGCATTTGCCAGCTAATAATTATATTTGGAAAGTCAGGTCCTGGACAGGGTTCTGAGTGATCGGGTGTATAAGTACGCTGTAGGCCGGGGAACAATAAGTTAGAAGCGGCGTACTGTCTCATCTTACATTGTGTAGGGTGTTGGATTATGCAACACATATCGCTCTAACTTGAAGTTGACCTTTACGGATTGAGGCCAAAATTGTACACAAGTGTGCAACTGGTAGCAGTGCGTCAATGATCAGTGTCCAGGAGACGAGGTCTATCATTGCTTTACCTTGAATTGTCAATCGATGAGACCCCAGCACGGTAGAAGCTCGACGCCCCCTCTGTACCCTAGGAAAGCTCCCTTTGTAGGAAGACTGCTGCAAATTCCTGGCATTTGTCTTCCACGAGCACAGTGAGTATACTTGGAAATCAGGATCAATTTAAACTTCTGAAAAATGCAACGTTGTTTCCATATTGTAACTCTGGCCCAATCTCCAGTAGCTGGTTCAACAGTTGTGACAGTTTCAAGAAACGATAGTCGCGTAACAGAAATATAACACGAAGTATTGAATATCGTGTCAGGTTACTAAATTAAGTTGCATAAAAATATATAAACTCGACGTCAAATGGTGGAATGGCATTTCTCAACGATTCGGAACTTCGCCCATCATCAGCACCTCTTCGTTGAAGATAAAAATTAAAAACTAAGGGCTAGTACTCATATCAAATTTCCTACTAAACTATTAAAGAAGGTGAGTACTATTTTGGTTATGGAAAATTGATTTCTGTCAAAGAAAGCTGTAGATAAGTTTATATCTCCTGCAAGTTAGCATAGGTATATAGAGCGATGAATGATAATGACCAGTTAGAACAGTGGTTCTCAAAGTTCAGTTTCTACGGACCCCCACTGAAATCGCCCGAAGCGCACGGACTCCCGCCATTAAATGGAATCAACTTCGTATATTACGTTCTGAATGAGTATTTGTAGATGTCGATAGCTTCCAGGCAATTGCTTTCTAGTTAATACAGAACGGCAGTGGCATAATAATATAAGCCAAACATATAATTACTCACGTCACAGTCACGTGACGTCCCAGCTGAGCGCACTATTCACATACAGCGAGTTTTAACCTTTAACTCTTTTGAATTTATTTTGACTCGCGTAAATGACAATTTTCATTGAATGATGGTTAGCATATGTTCTCGCCGTTGTTAAAAAAGAAAAAAAACTCAGTTTTTGTGATAGGGCAACAGCATTTAGGGGTAACTAAACCATAGTTTAAATTTTACAATTGTAATGAATTAATATGAAATCTTCCTATAAGTCAATTAAGCTTATATTTTTCTTCCTCTAGTCTTAAAATATTCTGTACTTATTACCATCTATGGGATAAAACAATGTGATATTGCCACAGAAGCTCTAAACGTCATGAACCTGTAGGGGGTCCGTGCGTGAACCACAGGGGGTCAGAAGGTTTATATGCACCCCACTGGGAAATACTGAATTGTTAGAAGAAATACTATGTACTAGCATAAGCGTCAGCATGTAAATTCGAACTTTTGCAAGAGACAAACTATCCGGACAAGTAGAAGGGGAGGGGGGGGGGGCCGCGACCAACAGAATAACTTGCAAAATGTAAATACTGCATACAGTACATCTATTTCTCTCTGATTCTTACGGACCATGCAGTAATGGCAAAGCTCTTAAACGACACAAAAACATTTAAGTCACAACAGGGTTCTAGATAGTTCGAAGCGTTTTTTTTTTGGCGGGGGGGGGTAAATGATTGTTGTGTTTTGTACAATAACATTTGTATGACACGTTCTTTGTTAAACACACTAGTCCTAATCGAGTTGAGCATTTCCTATTCTACAAGGCAACAACTGTCGTTTGTGTTAATGGAGAAATAGGACTATCTACTATAATATATGTATATACCCAATTATGGCTCAAAAATTAATAGACATAGCAAAATACAAGTTATTGTTGTTTATACCTCTTCTCCAAAGTACAACCCTGCTGTCTAGTAAAACTGTACATTACATTCGAAGATAAAAAATATGCGCTGGCCACCAATTGATTAACTCGAAAATCACGACTAGACTTATATTCTTATAGAGATGGCAATTTATAAAATGTTGAAGAATCCATTGAGCAAAATTATGCTTCCCGATAAACTTTTGTATCTGGTTTTCGGTTAACATTTCTTGGTCGGCTTATTGCTGATTTTGGCCGTGGACTTGCGATTTTACTTTTTGATCTACACTTTTCCTTTCCTCTCAATGCTTACTCTATTGCATGGTAATTTTGTCTATGTACTAGCAATGTTTTTATTTTATGGGTCCATAGCATTAGTTCTAGATGTACTCATTTTAAATATTTCTAAGCAGCATCGATTTTATCATAATTTGCAATATTCGCCAATCCAAGGAGGTTCAACAGAAAGAAAGTAACACTACCTTTTTTTTTCTCCAAACAAGCCAGGCTGCGGTTTTTGTCGTCATGGCTGAATTCTTGTGGCGCGTTTTACCACAAAAACATATTCTATATTCGATTTAAAGAGCGCTAAAAGTGCAATCTTGCAGTGATTATTGGCAGAAGACTGCAGCTAATAAAGTATGTAGGTATATATTCTGCTCGAACTTTATTTTCTCTCATACCTGCTCTGTCCAGCCACAATGCTACAGCCCTCTAGCTACTACAAGCTGCCAGTCACTCCTTGGATATTCAGCTTGGTGTGCGTCAGTTCCCTCATGTAGGTACACTCGCACACTACAATGTGTATTTCTTGCAGTGTAATACACAGAAAACTCAACAACTCCCATGTAGTATTGCAAAACATATAGTTAGCCAGTCAGCCAATCTTCGGTCTTGCCGGAAAATTGAGCTTCGTCGCTAAGATTTTACGTTCCCTCCTTTTCTATTAAACTTCCTTGGTTCATGCTCCGCCACTCGAGATCTGCCTTTTTGAGGGTTTTTTTCATTTTGGGGATTTTTATGACTTTTGGAATTTCTTATGATTATGAGGATTTGTTACTATTTTGGGGATTTATTATGATTTATGGGATTTTTCATGACATTTGGAATTTTTCCTTATTTTGTGATTTTTTATGTTTTTGGAATTTTTTATTTATAAGATTTTCATGATTCGGAGGATTTTTTATAGTTTTTAGGAATTTTCATGATTTATTAGATTTTTATGATTAATGGAATTTTGTGATTTTTGGGATTGTTATTATCATGGGGAATTATCATGATTTATGAAATTTGTACGATTTTTTGTATTTTTAGATGTATGGGATTTTTTATGATTTTGGGGATTCTGATCATACCAGTGGCCTGCACCGTCGTAAATTAGCGGCAAGAAATAAATCAGTCGTCGACACTCCGTTTTTTCGCTTTTCTTCGTTGTTCAATCATTGATCATTTACACAATGTGTAGCTTAAGCTCAGGACAAATAAAGCATTGTTGTGGGAATAAAGTGAAGTTCAGTACCCATGCTCCCGCTAAGAGGTACTTCAAACGTCTTTATACTTGGATTTTAAATTGGCTAAAGGAACTGCCCCCTGACGCTTAGCAAAAAGATTTTTCCTGTGTATTATAATTATTGGTAGGAGAATGGAGAGGCCAACCAACCCAGCAAGCAAGTAACCTATACTAACTGTGTATCGGTATGTACATAAATAGTTGGACATGGGAACTCATAGATACGAAATAATTCGGGATTGTGACTTGGAAATTGTAATGTAGATCGTTATGTTGCGACCGGTATTTTTGACACGCAGCAATAAGAGTGTGCGAGCGAGTTCTGAATTGGAAATGTGGAACGTACCAAGAAAAAGTTTAGGATTTACTGTATAACTTTTATTAGTGTTGAGGTAAGCAGAAAATGTTGGTTGCTGACGTAAGAGAACTAGTCTGAGAACACCCGGAAAGTTCAGCTCAAATGCCATGCTAACACCGACAAAAGGTTACTTGCACACTTCGATAACGAAAGATCTTTGGAACAGACGTATATTCTTATTCTATTCTACTTAATATCAAATCAACAAGGCAAAAAACAATGTATGCAACTTTTGTTAATCTTATTTCGAGCGATCTCGGTTAATAACTAACTAACACAGACACTCAGGAAATAACATGAATTGTCAGGTACTTTGTTGAATCTCTTGGTAATCATTTCTTATGTGTAGTAAATATTATAATAGTAGCTTATTTTCCAGGACTAAGAATGATAGATAAACCTGGAACTTCAAATAAATTTGCTCTTATCCTTTCAAAAACATATATTTGCCAAGAGCCAAAACCATTTTCATACAATGACAATTCATAACTATAAGCTTCACTGCCAGTGCAAACTTACTTACTTATCCGCATTTTCTAAAAAAAATCGTGCAACAGCGAGCATCATCTTGACTATGTCGATTTTGCCGGCCCTCCGTGTGCCCAAAAGACGAACTGTTGAAACTGTTGCACTTCACAAGTTTGCTGTTCCATTGGGCGAGGGCGAGCGCTGCCAGTATCAGTCATCGTTCATGTCTCTCCGAGGTGTTGTTGTTGTTACGTAGGGGGCGACTCCGGAGGGGTTCGAGCGCGTGGCGGAAGGTATGAGAAGGAAGGCATGGAGCACAAGAAGTCAGTCACAGATAAAGGGATGTCCCACAGAGAGGTAGGAAGGAGGGCGGTAGGGTGGGCGGGACACTCAAACAGGTGGTTGACGGTATGGGGGCCCGGTGACACTCGGGACAGGAGTCGGAATCCGCCAGTCCGATCCTATGGCGGTATGACATTAGGGCAGAGCAGAAACCTGAGCGCAACTGTGATAGAGTGGAACCGAGGTCACATGTGGAACCGGGTTGAAAGCTCTGTTTCTTTGTTTCTTTTTGGTGAAACGTCACGAATACTTAAATTACTTAAACATTGTTTCAAATGTTTCATTTTCCGTGATTAATTTCATTGTCTTATTTTTCTCTTTCTTTATTTTTGACTTTCATAGTTCCGCTGTTAGATGCCTTGGGTCGACTACATTCTTTTATGTAGTTTTATTTTCCCAGCAGGCTTTACCTCGTTACCGACAGACGTATAGTGAATCGTGTTTGGTAACAAACCTATCAATAATCTGCTCAGTATCATCGAATTATTATCCTCATTGCTTAAAATACCGGCAAATGTGTCACTAATTAAGTCTTCCAAGGAGGTTATTGTTAGTAGTATTTTTTTGCGTGCTTGTCTCTCTGTCTGTCACCAAGATAACACAAATAGCTATGCACGGATCTTTGCAAAATTTACGGGGGTTGTTAGGTATGTTAAAAGAAACAGATAATTAACTTTCGATGAAGATCCATTCAACTGTTTGTTTGTTTGTTTGTTTGTCTCTTTTTTCCGGGTAGCATACCCCAACGACGATCTTTGTGAAATTCACAGGCCTTGGAATTACTAGGAGCAAATGACCAAATTTTCGTGTTGATCTCTTTGTCCGTTTGTTTCTGTATTTGTTTTTATACCTGCCACTAACATAACTCAAAAAGTGATAACGGATGTTCATGAAATTCGTAGAAATTGTTAAACATTTTAAAAAGCACAAATGGCCACATTTCGCTGATGATCGGTTCGCCAATTTCACTAATGATTGTCAGAAAAGAATCCAAAAGTTATGCACGGAATCCTAAGAAAATTACCGAAGCTGTTACCACTATCACGAAGGTCAAATGACCAAGTTTTAGTGACTATAAAAGGAAATCAGAATTTTAGGTCCAACTTGAAATTTTCGCTAACTTTACCATGGTTGGCGGAGGTATGCACTCTCAGGATGCTCTAGTTTATAATTCATTAATTGGATCTTATCATACAGTTTATAACTATAAAGTTTGTTTGCTGCTTGCTTGATGTATTGCTTGGTTTCTCCTTCACGATATGAAGAATTACACGCTAGAAATTAACTTGCTCTTTGTGTAGCAAAGGGGCTGTTGTTTTAGCAATATAGAGCCTTTTTATTATTTAAGAAGTATAGAGATCTGAAGTACGTTCAAGCGATTGAACAGATGCAGAAATTCGCTTCTTTCTTTTTTTTTTGTTTCTTTATTTTTCTTTCTTTCTGTCCTTCCTTTTTTTCCTCCGAGCAGAACCTCAGCGAAGGAATAGAAAATGATAAATATCCTTTATTAAGAGCAACGAAGATTAGTGAAAATACGAAAGCTTCCATTAGGTACATATTTCTGCCATCAATCCATGACTGTCGTGGCTACTAGTATTTCAATAATTAACCCAGTAAAAAGTTATTGAAAGAGATACACGGTGAATATTATTGAATATTGCAGATATTTTATCTAGAATTGCCTTGGACTTTGCAGCTTACTCTAATTTTGAAAGAGAGACACTATTGCAAGAAACAGATATAACTGTTGTTGCAAATCTGTGACAAAGAACAACAAATGTTAATGCTCCTTCGGTGCAAATTGGAACAAACTGATTGTATTCATGATGTAGCCGCAATATTTTATCATACGATTTAGCCAAACGGATCAAAAATTTATTTGTCACTTCTAGTTGTACTTTTGCGGATACAACAGAGCTAACGTATAAGCCGCCTCGGGGTTAGTGGTCCTTAAGTTGCGGCACCCACAGGCCGGATTAGCCAATATTTCGGTAAGTTAGCTTATATTTTGCCTGGGCTGTGTCTTCTCGCTGCTCGGTTCGTCTCCCGTGGTACTCCTACGGAAGAGAGGACTTGTGTGGCGGAGTATTTTATTGTACAAATTCTATTTGGTTGTATTCTATTGTTACAGAAACTATGAATGGGTGAACGCGCAATAAACACGAAAGAAGTATATGCTTATCTTCTCCTCTTACGGTGCGCGTCACTCTAGTAGGCGAAATATTGTCAACACTCAGAGGGGAATAAGTTACGCCCCTACAAATGATTTAAGTGATGTAAATCAATCAATACTGTCGTACCTAGTTATATGAATCTCTAGAGAAGGGCTTGATAGAGCAAGATGTTATTGCTAGTTATAAGATGAAGTTGCTCTAATAATGCATTTTCTGTTCATCTA
>LQNS02278101.1:9209405-9222278 GCA_001587735.2 Parhyale hawaiensis | reverse complement strand
CGGGATGTGTCCCTATAGCCTATATTGTAGACACCTAGAAAAGTAGCGTAGTTGTTTCTTTGACAAATTTTAGCACATGATCCTGCCAGGCAATATTCAAAATATCAACGGAAGGAAAGAATAACTTCGTTTGGAGCTACACACATACACACCCTTCTGCCTCGCAATCTGCCTTGTTCCTGAAGATACAAGTGGACATGCTACGTCACTTATCGCTGGAAACTGGATCAACATTAGGTTTTGTACATTTAATATTATGGTCATTTGAATGTGGAATGCATCAATGATTTCAAGTGGTCGATTAAATATACAGCACAGGTAGGTTTTGGGTTATAGTAGCAGTGTTCAAACTCCAGAACTCCAGACATGTTGACCCTTCACCAATTATAGCTGTTATTCATAGAAATAGCATTGGTGACCACTCGAGACTGTGTGGCCCAACTGCAATGGGCTGATAGCTATCAATTTTTTTGAAACGCTGTTGAACAGGGACAAGACCTCCAAAAGTACAGGCCTGGGTCTTGGCCTCCAAAATGGTTCGATCGCGTTCAGTCCGTGGACAAATTATTAGACGCAGCCCGATTTTTTTGTGCCTATGCATATATCAGACATGTCTGGAAACCTTATTTCAACTATGTAGAGGTTTCGAATCTTGGTATTTGAGTTTTTTTTTACCCAGCTGAGACCTTTATATCCGGAGTAATCTTGGTGCCAAAAATATATGTTGCCCAGATCAGACCGACATGGTGACGTACAGACCCAGGCCTGTACTTAATAAAGGAGGTTGTGGCCCAGACCGCAGCGCAATTATTTCCAGTGCTTTTTGGAGATCTTTCCAAAAAAACAGCCGATTGCAAACTGGCTCAAAAGGCTTGCACGTTTCTATCGATGATTAGTGACTCCGAACAATAAGGCATGGTTGCAAGTCAGGATGATCAGGATGCTGATGATAGCACAAGACATAGAATGTAGGTAGCGAGTTTCGGCCTTCATACTGTTGTTCACGCTGTTGTGAACTTAAGTGTTGAGGTTTTAGGCTTGCCAGGATTTAGTTAGCATTACTGTCGTTTTCACTGCCGTGTTACGCAGTTTTTTGCTAATAATTCTCGAAGGAATTTTATCGTATCACAATAGTATTCAGCATAAAGCCTTTTCCACTCTTACGTAATTTATGGCCCACATAGCATATTGCTATATGTGTTTACAAAGGAGTTTACTCTAGTATATTAGGGCCATGGCTGAACAACGACCAGGTTAACTCACGCGCAGGTAGGTGTCAAGCCCCGCCCACTCCTGTGACGTCAGGTGGGGAGATAGATAGCAAACAGTTTTAATTATTTCATACTAGTTACTTGCTTAATAAATGCGGTGAGCCTGGGCTTCCATGAACAAAAAAGAAGGGTAATCATTTCTACACTAATTCAGCTGTTACCTGTGCGATGCAAAAAATCGGTTTGCTTGAAACAAGGTAATAAAATGTCGAGCGAATAGGTTGACCGGCGAAAAAATCAATTACAAGAAAATAGCCACGGCTTCCTATGTATTGATGTGGCTTATTTTGTAATC
The DNA here is from genome assembly GCA_001587735.2 of Parhyale hawaiensis. NCBI lineage: Eukaryota > Metazoa > Arthropoda > Malacostraca > Amphipoda > Hyalidae > Parhyale > Parhyale hawaiensis. Next base: position 9,220,712 of record LQNS02278101.1, on the reverse strand, counting down.
ATATGTCATTTTACGTACTAGTACACCCCGCAATGCAAAACTACCGCGGAAAAACATGGCTTACAGGAAAATATCTACAGTAGCATAGGTACGTATTATCGGGGCACTACTAATCACTCTAGAAGTAATTTAATTTCTAATTTATAAACTTCTGAAATTTGTATTTTAAAGAGCTTTTGTCGTCAAAATATTACACATGTTAAAACGGAGGAGAGTTTTTTACTATTTCAATTTTCATATATTAGTCGTTCAAAGGCGGTACTTCACATAATTAAACAGTTTCCCCGTCGACTTGGCATTTTCTTTCAACTTTTGTAAGAAAATAGTAATTATTAGGGTAACTTAACTAGACATGCGTTTAAAATTAAACAAGAAATATTTCGTTTCATGTTTCATCACTTCTATAAGAGAAATTGGCGTTTTCTGTGGTTACTTGGAAAAACCTGGATGAAAACTGAATTACTCATAATTACTACGTAGTAGTTTATCATTTTACAGGGGCAAAAAATGTTTGAAGCACAGTAGACGATACTGGTGAGAGCGAAAACTTAGTACAGTTTACTCATTTACTGCCAAAACCCACTTTTTTCGTTTCTCCGGAGCTTTGGGAGGAAGAAGAAGGTTCACCAAGTTATTTTTTTGTGTTCAAAATAGCCGAACATTAATTATCAGCCCATGGTAGCGGAAATATTGGTATAAATGAATAAGGTACTTGTACAATATTGACGATCTTCTCCCCACCTGACGTCACACGAGCAGATGCGCAGAACCGTCTCAAAATGGTCAAGCGATGAGTTAAACCTGTTACGTTGTTCAGTCATGATTAGGCCTATATTAAGCTGAAGCCTGGAAGTCTCGTTTACACGTTCGGTCGACGACCCAGTGTTGCCAGGTTGTCGAGGCGAAATGTCTGTAGATCTTGATTCTTTCACTTACGTGTCTTGTATGTAATTTGACTAAAAATTATATTGCAGACCGTTTTGAACTCTGAGTGATATGGCAAATCGATCAATTATAGGTTCTAGAAAATACCAATCTATATTGGCCGCATTCGCGACAAACACTCAGAACAGTGGCGTAACTGTATACCTCCTCATAAACCTTCATATTAAGAAAAGTTATGCTTTCTTGTCAATTATTTGGCCAGAAATATTGATAAATGAGCCATTTTTAGATGGCGTGGCTTCCTTAATAGACGATTACTATATATAGAATTACGCCACTGTTCTGAGTGTTAGTCGAATGTGGCTACTGTAGATTGGTATTGTCTACAACATATAATCTATCAGTTTGTATAGTTTGTCATAAGCCATATCACTCACAGTTTGAAACGGTCTGTAATATAGTGTATTCCGGGGCGGAGATGGCGAAAAATCTTGAATTCGTCCTAATTTAAATACTTACGGTACAATTTGGCTGCAACGTCACATGAATACATCCCTAACATGCACCTAACTGCCTTATAAAAATAAACATTATACCTTGTATAGTTTAGAACTCACATGCAAAACACGAAGATTTTGGATCCCTGCGAATCGGGGTGGAAATGGCGAACAGTAAGGGCGGAAATTGCGAAACACCAAAAAGCAGGAAATAAGGCATGGACAAAGCTGAGCTATATACCATATGGAAGCCTATAATGTAGTCTAATAACCAACTAAGTTTCAAAACTGTAGCATGTTTCTGAGTATTTTAAGAAATATTTGATCGCGACCCCATGAAAGAAACGCCCTATGAAAATTAGTTTTCCTTAAAACCTGTTTACAATTTGTGATTTCTCAAATTCTAATGATCCTAGAATAGCGAAAGTTGGAGTGTTGGTAGCTGGTAAATGCATGTTTATTTCCTGTGTATATTGACTCTTTACCCCAATTCATGTACAAACGGTAGCACAAACATTGTTTACTATTTTACCCTTGGCTGTGATCGTAACACAGGGTCGAAATGATGAACGTTAAGGCTCTGTATTTATGCTTATTTCATTGGCAGAAGACCATATTTTACGATAATAGCATTATTTGTTACACATAACCGGTAAAGATGCTGGTTATTGACATTTTTGAATGAGAGTCTTGGCTAACTAGCCATAATGGTGCGCTCTCATAAGGGAAAAGTAGGTCGTCTTTCAGATAAAAAAAATAGATGTAATGGTAATAACATGCATCTATAAAGCGTTATCTGTCCTTAAAAATGTTATATGCATAAAAATATTTGGTTTTGCCAACGCAATAACCGTAGATACAGAGCCTCTACGTTCGCCATTTCCACCCCGTGATACGATCACATCCCGGGGTGGAGATGGCGAACGATGTTTACTCCCGTACGTACATGAAGTGGGGTAAAGAGTCTATATACACATGAAATAAACACACATATACCAGCTACCAACAGCCCAAGTTTCACTATTCATCATTAGAATTCGAGTAATAACAAATTGAAAAAAACGGGGGTCATTAGAATTCGAGTAATAACAAAGTGAAAAAAAACGGAGGGTCGGGAAAAATGAATTTTCGTAGGGTGTTTTTTCAGTGTCTCAATCAAAAAATTTTTTAAAATACTTAGAAACATGCTAGAGTTTTATACTTAGCTGGTTATTAGACAACATTATAGGCTTCCATATGGTATATAGCTCAGCTCAGTCCATGGCTTTCTCCCCCGTGTTTTTGTGGTTCGCCATCTCCGCCCCGGCATTTCGCCAACCATCTCCGCCCCGCAATACACACATTCATAGATAAATGACAGACAAGACACGTTAGTGAAAGTATTTAGATCTACAGATATTTCTAGCAAAATACAGATATTTTGCCTCGACAACCTGGCAACACTGGGTCGTCGTTCGAACGTGTGGATGCGACTTCTAGGCTTCAGCTTAATAAAGGCCTACAACACAGGAGTGAATTCCTCTGTAAACACATATAAAAATAGGCTATGCTATGTGGGCCATTAACGCGGTTGATACGCGACCATCTACTAATAGCAGAGATGTGAAATTTACTGGGCCTATGACCCCAGATGGACCTTAAATTTATGATTGATGAGGAAGTTCATGTTCTCAGCAATGTGCTGGGCAAGTGACACAACAACCGAGAATATCTCGATCCTGTATTTTCGGCGCGAGGCGGGCATGATGCCTGCTGCGCTAGTAACCCAACCCACTATAATAATAATGGGCCCTAAATTAGGTAGGGATGTAATAAGCTTCGTGTTGAAATACCATAGTAATCCGACAATTTGTTTAGGAATTATAGGCAAAAAACTGTGTAACACAGCCAGTGAAAGCCATAGTAGGCTTCTAAAATGTGTTCACAAGCATAAATAGCATGTGAAGTTACTGTTTCAAGTTTTTATTGTAACTTCTCAGTTTTGATTTGAAATAAAGTCTTGTATCAAAGGAAGGCAACATAGACTTCTTGGTTATAAGTAGAAGTAGGTACACCGTCTGTAACAAGAAGGGTTTTCTTTTTTAGAGTGAGATTGGCGTTTTTGATGGAATTACAGGAGTAGGGGACTTTGGGAGGATTTCTTTTAGTAATTTAATTTTGTTTTAGCCATTGCGGCCAGCAGGGTTTTGGTTTGACTTGGAAAAAACTGCAAGTCCGAACCGCCCTCTACTGCTTGCTCGACATGTTTTAATAATGGGGATTTCCTTTACTTTACATTTTACCGACTTTGAATTACCTATCTTGTGTAGCTAGCTGTTGACAAAGGGTTTCTAGAAATTTTCTGTTTGTGCACATGTATAAAGGATGAAATTTAGTAACTCGGCCAATCTTTGTTGTTTAGAAAAATTATTGTACTTCATGTTTCTGTAGACAAAGGAGAACCACTTGGCAACAAGTAGAAATTTACCCAATTTTCCTATTTTACCCACCTACATGTTAGCTGTATGTATGATTAGTAGCCGTAGTATTGACAGTAGGTGAATAGGAAAAGAAAGCTAGCTTATTCATGTTCAAATTCGAGCATCTTGAATCTTTAGTACAGTGATCTATTTTTAGGGCTTTTTTATTCTCTTTTGAATGGAGCAACACTCGTTCTGTTGTGCCTCCTTGTTGCTCAAATTAAAGTTTTGGTTACTCTTGTGGTTTGTTTTTTGTCCATTTGTATTGTTTTTGTTAATGTATCAGCTTACACTTTCTCTTTGTTTGATTACTCATGGTCTTTAAAATTTTAATACTGCATGTTCTGAGCAGATTTCCTGGCAGACTACAAAGCAGACTTCACGAGCGTAGCTCTGCAGCCCCGTGGTCTCACAAACAAGAACTACTGGTGCTACTGCAACACGGTCGTCCAAGCTCTCTTCTCTGTGCCGCAGTTTGTGAACTTGTACCGCACCATGCAGAAACAACTAGGGGGCTCCATCACGCCCCAGGCTATGCCTGTTTCCTACAGTATCATGTCCTTTTTGAATGAGCTTAGCGAGATGAACTCGAGCGCCTTGAATATCAATGTGCGCTCTAGGAAGAAAGCTGGGGGCAATATTGTGAACTTGCCTGAGGTTCATTTGGGCGACCCGTTCGAGCCTACATCAATCCAGAAGTTGTTGATGGAAAAAAATGGAGAGCAATTTATGGAGGGATGTCAACAAGATGTTGAAGAAATGTTGATGTTTTTGTTGAACGCAAGTCACGATGAGTTCACAGAGTGCATCAAACTTGCTACAATGGAGAAGGAGCAGGCACTTGGACACAAGACTCCTGCGGCCGCTGTATTGCCCAATGGACAAGCAGACGATGACAACGACGAATGGGTCACAATGGGACCCAAGAACAAAAGTTGCATTACAAGAACTACAAAGATTGCTCCTTCCCCAATAAGTGACATCTTCTGGGGCGAATCACGTTCCATTGTCAAGAAAGGTAATTCGCCTGCCACCAACAACATCGAGCCCTTCATCTCATTGCCTCTGGATATTCAAGATGAGAGTGTTACCAGTGTAAAAGAGGCTTTGGCACAGTTCTTGAAGAAGGCCGATGTGGATGGATATACATGCACGGATACTCAGGAAGAGCTCAATGTGAGCAACCAGCGATTGCTGGAGCAGCTGCCGCAAGTTCTCATCTTACAGCTGAAACGGTTTGTGTACAGTATGGATGGCGGGCTCCAGAAACTGACCAAGGATATTTCCATTTCAATCGATCTTGAAATCAGCAAGGAACTTCTCTCGCAGCAGAGGCGTAAAAAGCTCTCTGGGGATAAGGCCAAGTACAAACTTGTGTGCATCATCTACCATGATGGTAAAGATGCCAACAAGGGACACTACGTATGCAATGTGTATCACACTGGATACCAATGCTGGCTTCACTACGATGATGCTTGCGTCAAGCCGATTCCTTCAACGGAATTGCAACGCTTCTGCGCCCCACGCGTGCCATACTTGCTTTTCTACCGGCGTGTGGATACATTCGCTGACGGCGCTACGCCCTGTGCCATCCAGCCTCAGCAGAACCGCCGCCGCAACAAGGATAAGCGCAACACCTCGGCCGATTTTGCTGCGTCGACCGAACGCCGCGGCAGCTTGGAAACGAAACCTGCCCACAACGGTCCCAGCTGTCCGGATAATCCATCCAGAAAAAATTCCGTCGACAGGAAAGCTTCCTTGGAGCGCAAGCAAGTAGACAAAAGCAACAACAGCAGTGGGGGAAATAACAAGGGTAACTCTTTGAAACGACAAGACAAGAAACAGCCAAGAAAGAACGTTGTCGCCGGGAAGAATTAGAGTTAAGATTGAACTTATAGTCTCGACGGATATATCAGTGTGACTATCTAAGCTACCGGCTGACCCTCGAATCATAGTGACTAGTGAATTTACAAACGCTGAAGTTCTTGATCATAGTATAAAGTTCGTGAAAAAAATTCGTGCAGCTGAAAAATAGAAGCTTGTGGTGAGCTCTATGAAGTGAAAAAGTAAGGTTAAGTTTTTTTTTTTTTTTGTCAAAGTAGTGGAGGAAGCAGCTTAAGTTAGTTAGCTTCTGGAGTAAGTTTAAGTTTTTTTTTTCGCTTCTAGTGAAGCAGGCAAAACATTTATAGGAGCGCTCTCCTGGAGCTAATGGTGATCAGATATTCGGTTGATAAAATAACAACATTCGAAAATCAGTACAGGGTGTATAGCTATCTTGTAAATTTTTGTGGTGGCTCGCGTACTATTACCGTGTGGATTTATCGAAACGTACCTACCCTTCTGTGTACCATAGTGCTGTTGAGTCTGTTGTGTCAGAAATAATATTGGTGAGTGTGACTTGCAACAGCCAACTAGGAACTTGTATATTTTGGCCCCCATTCAGTGCACTGAACTTGTATAGTTTCACCCATTCGTTACGTAGCTATTGCATGTACAGTTAGCGTGCAGTGTTGTGATACATTTCGCGATTATTTTATATGCTATAGTGTGTGCGATAGCTAACCTCTGGAGTGCCTCAGGTAGTGTTAGAATCTTTACTAGAAAACGTGACGCTAATTTTTTTCAGCAAGTGGCAAGTCATTCTACATATAAAGACTTTTCTTTATTATTACCATTTCAACTTGTCTATATCGGTATCCATTAGCGTTGTTTTGTATAAATCTGGTCATTATTTTCTACTGATAAGATTACTGTAGCTATTGGTGAATATACGTTTGTTTGTGGTAGGTGTTGAGCCCATTGCATTTCCCATATTTTCTGGTTTTATTTTCATCGAAGCCCCTGCCCTATCGTCTTACTGCTCAGATTTTGTGTTAGATCCACTCGCAGTGTTAAGCTGAACTGGTGGGGTAGCTAGTGTGTAGAGCTAACTTCTTATACCTTTCGTTTTTATAGCATTATGAAGAGGCGCTGTTGGTAAGCGGGCTTACCTGTACATCGTAGCTGTTCGCATGTGACCTTACTGCATATTTTGGGCTTTGATTTCTTAGGTTGGTAGTATTGTTCTTTTTTTTTTGTAGANGCTAACTTCTTATACCATTCGTTTTTATAGCATTATGAAGAGGCGCTGTTGGTAAGCGGGCTTACCTGTACATCGTAGCTGTTCGCATGTGACCTTACTGCATATTTTGGGCTTTGATTTCTTAGGTTGGTAGTATTGTTCTTTTTTTTGTAGAAGTTTGCTAGCTAATGGGTGGATTTTAAATAAAGTTATTACCGGTATAGTTATTTTTTAAATAGAGTTTACCAGACTGATCCACATCCTTTTTATTATATTGTAAATTGAGATATCTCGTCTGGAAAGCTTTCCTGTGTGTTACAGAGTTCCTACAGTCCCTTTGCTTTTGCTTGCGAGTGTGCTGTTTTTAGAGCAGTTACGTATCTACCTAATTTTTCTCGTCTGTGTATATTTTCAGCATAAAGTTAAATTACTGCCTTTTCTCTGAATCCTCTTTCTATAAGTTCCCCTGTAGTTTGCTACTAGTTTTTCCAAACACAGGCACATTGCTTACTCTAGACCTTTGAATTACTAGTGGTTTGTCACCTGGGAGATTACTACTACCTACATTTTTTAGGGTTGATCGAGAGTATCTATAGTTATTTGCACATTTTAGCTACTCGGTGAGCAATAGTAGAATTTTAGGAGCAACTTTGATGCACGTTTAGCAAGCGGGATGTACTTTTGGCTCACAATGGTATGCATATGACGCCTGCCTCCAGTAGCTGAGCACTGGTAGCAGCTACTGGAGGCAGGCGTACGTGGCTCATGCCAATTTTGCCCTTAGCTTAGTTTGTCTTCTCTCGTTTTCCTCCTTCATCCCTAATTTATAATTTTAACCTTCTGTTGGCTACACTTGGAACCCGGTTTTTTACCCTAGATTTATTATCGTCGAACTGTAGCTTCACAATTTCCTCCCTTGTAGCTAGACTATAGCTTTTATGTCCGCTATATTTTTAGTCCTCATATATCCCTTAACATGGAGCTCATTTGTGTTGACGCCCTCATTAGCATATTTTGCCGTCCTGTTGAAGCATTCGGAAGTTTGGTTTTCCTCCCAAAGCCACCCTCCTCATTCCCCTATCCTTCTTGTTCCGTCTGTGTTGTTCGGTATCGTATGTCTCCTTCCCAGTTGTTTTTTTTTCGTTGGTTTGATTGTTATTTGACGCTCTACTTCTTCTCGAATTCAGTTCATTGTTGCGGTGTTTATATCCTAGTCTAGATTTCCTTTTATGTAGCCGAGTTTTCTGGTTATCTGATTGTAAAAGTTCGTGATATTTTTATCTTCTTACATTTCCCCGCTTTCTTTGATATTTCAGGATTCCCCTTGTTTTTTTTTTATTGCATTACACTCTTTGCTCCCCACTTCCTAGCCATTTTTATTTTAATATTTACGCTCGAGTTCAGCTTGTAATTTCTTTTATGATGTCTTCTAATTTACTAGTTACTTTCTTGTCTTTAGGTTTTTATGAGCAAATCTTTGGAGTAGTTGTCTGCTATTAGAACTTCTAGGCTAATTGTTCCACTGGCAAGCAATTCTTTCTTTCGCTCATTTTGTTCATTACTCGTTGGCAGCTTTTAGTACTTTTTTAATATCTAAGAAAATTTTTTTGAAAAGAAATTTGTTAACTGAGTTGTGTAGAGAACGGAAATGTTTTAGCTTGCAACAGTTGTTTTTAAATGTAAGGAATTTGCTTCCCACGTGATGTTTGGGAGGTGATTAACTCTACTGTGGCCAGGTTGTGTTACTTTGCTACAAGGGTTATTTGTTCTGTTGATTTTACGGGGGGAAAGGCTTAATAGCGTGATTTTGCACCACCCGAAAAAGTGTTGAAATTGGATTGAGAAAACTGCTGCTGTGGTCCATTTACTGTTTTTCCCCTTTGCGTTTTGCCAATATTCCAATTGCTTAAAACAATCACCACAAGTTTAAATATTTTGCACCCGTTTAAACCATACCCCTATAACAGTTGACCATTTGCAAAACAGTATGTTAAACAGTTGGTATGCAAAACGTTTAAACTGTCAACAGTTTGAACGTTTTGCATAACTGTTCGAGCCTGAGAGGCATATGAATTAAAGTTTAAATCATACGTGCGTGTTAGGTTTGTAGCTCACAACGGTCAGGAGTCCTGAATTTCAGACCGAACAGCTTAAACGTTTTGCTTAACTTTTCGAGTAGTTTTTGGTTAACTATTCTACAGGTTTGGCTTAAACGGGTGCAAAATGTTCAAATTTGTGGTGATTGTTTAAAGCAATTAGAGCATTGGTAAAACGCAAACAGGAAAAAGAGTATCTCTACTGGGTTCTTTCTCGAAGTTGACGTAGAAAACGTAGTTGATGGAGATGGTTGGTATCGTTTGCGCTACTTATAGTTCGCGTGTTCCTATCTTGAGTGATTTAATTACGAAATTTGTGTTGTAATGAGCGAGTTCCGGTAGGTACTTAGAGCTAATGTGTTCATTTTCACCTTCTACCTTTTTTGTATTGTATGCTTGCAAATACTTCGACTGCGAATACATATCTACTGTTTTTTGTTTTTCACAAGCACTCGTTGTTCTGTATATGTACATACGTGACAAGCTTGTGCCTGTCTGTTGATCATGCCTGACCCAAGTGGCAGGCTCACTGTGTATATACATTACATGTTAATTTATTTTGGCTTCATTATTGCCGGGGTAATGTTTCCTTCAGCTTGCTTCTGCTTTCTCTCTATTATTTCCTGTGGCTTATTACCCCTTTGCCTCGAAATGCCGTGTGACTTTGTTACATAGCTGTCCAAGTCGTTGCCTGGTTTCTTATCGTCGAACTATCACGTCCTCATCAGAAGCCAGTTTGATCTTGAGTTATTTTATATTTTATGCATGAAGAATAAAGAGGCCGATTTAACTCTTTTCTGACGTAATCGTGTGTATTTCCTCTTTGACATTTCTGGAGACAAAGAGTTATCCTATGTCGTGAGCCCAGGACTACACCAGCGCAACAAGCAATGCGGTGCGAGTTTTGCGTGAGACATGTTGCTTGTGACTGAGAGCAACGCACGGTGTATCGCGCGACCTGAGCTGAGCTGTATTGGTGGAACAGTCGATTGCAGTACCCGACGTTGTTTCATTTTTCCGTGCAACAAATTTGTTGCGTAGCACTTTGGTTGTGCCACTGGTGTAGCGGTGGCCTTAGTTTGTCAAGCTGCCGTATCATGCCGCAGATTTAGTAAGATGGCAATGATTGTTGAATAAGAAGCAAATATTGTTGAATTTAACTGACTGTCTGTGGTAAGTGCGAGTTAAAAAAGAATGAGTTTAGAAGACGCTACCTATTTAGGGTGATCGAGCATCAGGGAGCGTCTCAGATAGTTGAACGTTGACTATAGTAAGTATTCTTACGTACGTGTAGCAATTTTCTTAGCGTTTCCTTTCTGCTGCGCTTGGTATCTTATGGTTAATATATTGCGACAGTTCTTAGCTTTACTATTGTTTTTAATACTCGATCGTTTCTACTTTGTGATTTCTGTTAGCCCTTACTCAGGCTGTGCTCTTTTGCTACTGCGGTTGTTCTCCTATTGTATGGTACAGAAGAGTCTTGTGTAGCGAGGCTGCACAGCTTGTATAAGATACGGCGAAGTGCTTCAACGCCCACTTCTCGGGGTTCCAAAGGCTAAGTGAACTAGTTAATGTACTACTGTGCTTTGGTTTGAGGAAGACGCTCTCTTGAGGTCTTACACCAGTTTTCTCGAGTGAGCGTTTATTTTGTTCCATTAGCTGTTTTCTTTTGCCAAGAGCATGGAAATTTTTATTTTGAAAATTATGATAGCTTGGTGAGCCGATGAACCGTTACGTTGGAAGTTTTGGCTTATTAGCCTATAACCGGAAAGGAAAAAAAAATAATGGCTCATATGTACTGCCTTTATTCTATGCGTTTGTCGAATATTTGTTTTTTTTTTTAGCTTGAGTTACGAAACAGCGCTTAATTTACTGATTTAGGAACATGGCATTCGTGGCTTTTGACAGTACCGTATGTGTCAGTAGCACCCTGCATTTTCTTGACAGTTTTATTTCGTTTGAACAGTTTGATTTCGTTTCTACTCATTTTCCCTTATTTGATATTTGTTTCGTTCATATACTAATTCTGCCGTGATCGTTACGTAGTGCTGTTTCTCAATACGTCCATCCGACTGTATTTTTCTATAATAGTAATTCTGCTTCTCTGCTATTTCTGTTCCTGACTTCAAAGACCGCTGATATCACATTTTAGATACGTCTACCGTGCTTCTAGCCTCAACGCGACTGAAATTATTGAATATTTTAGCTGTAGCCTACACCAGCTGTCGCGCCTTTCCACTTATAAGCCCCACTTGAGGTGAAGTCAGTGTAGTGCTGTGATATTATTGGCTACAACGTCATATGATGGC
>LQNS02278101.1:9170318-9191616 GCA_001587735.2 Parhyale hawaiensis | reverse complement strand
GACGGTGAAAGATTTGGATTTGTTTATCTGGATGGACAGCCAGACCATTTCGACATCCTCACACTCTTCATTTTTAAATATTCGCTCCACAGTGTAAATTTCGTTGACATAAATGGCTAAAAAACGACGTAACTGCCAGTAGAAGGCGCTGCAGGCTGTTTACTTAGAAAATTTTGCGCATTTGACCCGTGGATCAAGCACAAATATACTCCATGCCCCATCCTGAAAGAATGCGCACCAGCAAAAGTTAGTAGGTTTTTAGATTTAGATTCGATGGTCAAAGCTCGCAACCTCGTTCTATTGGCTAGCGTGTGGCACCGTCATCACTGTTGGTCTGTGATTGGCTACACAACTCTTTTCTTACACAACCTCCATGTTTGTCGACGTAAATAATTTTTTAAATTTTGAAATCCTACAGCTTTTTACTAATTTTTTTTAACATAAAGTCTTGTTATTTTACTTTGACTCTGTCCAAATTCTTGCTCCTGACAAGATACTGGGTGTCTAAAAAAATGTTACATTTACAATTGGTTTTTCTTTCGAGAAGCGGAGTTTTACAATGTATAATAAGACAAGCGCTGTCATTTTAATAGTAGATAATAGTCAAGCTTTCGATTCTTCCATGAATCATCATCAGGAAGTTTATGAAGTTCCGACAATATTTTCAAACTTATGGATCAATGTACATAAGCATTTTACCGTAGCTACCGAGAAATATGAAATTTTCTTCATATACATTATTTCAAAATAAAAAGTTCAGCAGGGCTTGAGTGGTCATTTAGCGAGGAAGATTGTTGACGAATAAAAATAGACTCATTGCTCCCCCATAGATATGCGGTTATTAGTCTATTTTTATTCGTCAACAATCTCCCACGCTAAATAACCAATCAAGCCCTGCTGAACTTTTTATTTTGAAATAATGTATATGAAGAAAATTTTAGTTTTCTCTGTATCTACGATACAATGCTTATGTACATTGATCCATAAGTTTGAAAATATTCTCGGAACTTCATAAACTTCCTGATGATGATTCATGGAAGAATCGAAAGCTTGACTATTATCTAATGCTAAAATGAGTTTCATTACAGCCCTTGTCATATTATTCATTTTCAATTGGCTGCTATTTCAATACCATTGGAGCTAAGATAATGACACACGCATCAAACAAAACAACAGAACCTCTATGGGTTGGGAATACATCTTATATACCGAGACAAAACTTTAGAATCTGCTCTTTCGAATGAGATCCATTTCATACTCCAATACAAAATGTAACATTTTTTAGACACTCGGTATATAGTTCTATATTTTTGGAAAAGAATAAACAATGGTGCGTTTGCCACTTTCATTAGTTTTATTCAAGCTACGTGCATTGCGCTCATACAATCAATTCTGCACTACTTTTGACAGAAACAAGAGATATAATAGCTGTCATTATGGTTTCACTTAACTCGAGACTGTCCATGGGACTTCATAGCGGCCATGGCTAAGTTTTCTTTAGTTCAGGTGAGCCCTCCAGTTGTTTTCTCTGCTTCCTGAGGCGTGTTGCAATGAGACTCTTGAGATATTTTCTAACAAGGATCCAGTGTAATACCGTATGGCTCGAGAATACTTAGTAAATGCTACGCGATCTCCGCGCCCCCCAAACAGTGTTGCACAATCTGCAGAAAGCTCATACCTGAACACCGCTGGCACAACCTTATTTTGGCCGGTCAGTATTTTAGGATGTAAAATTGGGAAAATCCACAAAAGTGCTTTAAATGCTCGAGTTCATGTAATGTTAGCAACGACGAAGTATTCCCTTCATTTTCGCACATCAATCGATCAAGAGGTTTACAAATAAAGGCAATGTTTTCAAAGAAAGACGGTGTTACCCATTTCCCAACCCATTTGAGCGTGACTTTTATTATACCAATGACACGGATACACTTGTATCTCTCAGTACATCAAAGGTACTAGATCGGGAGAGTGATGTAAGTGGAAGAAGAAATCATCATGACGCACAGAGTATATACTTTATATCACCTTCTAACGCGAACTCTATCTTTGGAAAAGTCTGTTAAGCAATTGCAAGTCACTCTGACTTCACTATTACAATGGAATCAGGAATTTTGATTCACTGCCTCCAATGTGCTGTCATTTATTTCTATAGTTCTAGCTCTTAGGGGCACAAGCACAGACACTTCAGAAATCTCACCTTGTATATGACGACGGCAATTTGCAGCATCTTCAGGCCGGTTTCCTTATTGGATCTCCGGTGCTCCTGCATCAGTCCAATCAGCACGCTCGCCTTCCCATCGTCGTCCGCAGCTTCCTCCTCTAGATCGTCTTCGCTGGCGCCAATGCTTCCTGTGAGATTAAAATTGCAGACGTCACATGCCTCTAGCGGACTCTGGTAACGAGTCGATTTTGAAATAAATGTAATACTAAAGTGGCTCTGGCGCTTTATAGAGTTCAACAAGAGAGTGACAAAATCTACAGGAGCGTTTGTAAATCAGAATCATATTCCTTTCTCTAGGGGAAGCATGTTTTTTATTTCTCAGTCCCTTCAAAAAAAAAAAAATTACCATTTTCAATGTCTTTTGCTGATGAACTCAACTCCTAATTAATTTTTAAGAGCCTGAGAGATCCATCGAGACTTAAAATTCTGGCGAAACAGCTTATCTGCTCATCTTAAGGGTATTCGTACCTAAAGGTCTTGGGAAGCCTCCTTTTCTAAGTAAAACTGCAACTATCACGATGCAAAGTGAAACAATTCTTTGCATCTCTATGGGATTTTGAAAATCATGCATCATAAAAATCGTACCTATGAGGGGACCACACTATTCATTCGGACGCACAACCTGATGTGAGGATGTGCAGCTCGTACGTCGTTAATGCTACCGTATCTATGCTACCGACTTAAAGTAGGTGTCGGGCCGACGTCCGAGCTGCCCATCCTTACAACAAGTTTTGTATGCGAATACACAGTGTGGCCCGGCATTACGGTTCTTTAAAGTCGCTAATCAGCGCTTGCGACACAAAACGTCATTAAATAAAACGTAGTTTGATAAAGTAACTTTATTGAACAGGGTTTCGATAATGAAGGCAAAGTAGCCTTCAACACACACCCTAACTATAGGGAGCTCAGGTGTACTGGTTTGTGCCGCAGTGAGCCCAATAGAGCGTAGAGCTGGAATCGACTGTATATTGTCCGGGTTGTCATGTTGACGGAACGTACGATAGACAACTCTCCCAACCCTAGGGCCCGTGCCCTCTTAGTGATCACTCAAGAAAAATTTGATTATACAACACATTCCCGAGAGTCAAGACTTTCCTTCCTTGGCGTGGGCTCGAACTCTCGGAGCTAGTCTCGATAATTAGCTAAGTCAGCAATCTTGGCACTGAGCGAGGCGATTACGCGGATCGCATTTCACAGTTGTATTGTATTGTCGAGTCAATGACCGTTTCGGGCATACAAAAGTTTCTTATTGGATTTCAATTGGGAATCACCGAAATAGTGGGAGAGTTCACATTTTAGACTATTTTAAAATAGTTACCCCCGCCATCTTAAAAAGAAAAACCTAACCAAGTTCTGCTTTTTGAAGGAAACCCCCAAATTATTACTTGCACTAGTGTCCCGAGCCGTCATTGTAAATGACGGCATATTGGGTTATTAATGACTGGTGCACGTGTGCGATAAATGACGGCAGTAAGTTAGCCTTTCAGGAAAACCCCCGCTGTCTCCTGTGCTTATTACTGTTCAGAAGGCTTNTTTTTAGTGGCCCGTGCCGTCATTATAAATGACGGCAAAAAATTAACACTTCACCAAAACCCCCGCCGTCTTTTGGGCTTCCTCATTTTTCCCCTATCTAATACTGAAGAAAAAGATTCCAAAGTACCAAACTTTTTTTTTCGCCTTTTGAAATCAGAGTTTCCTCCTCTCTTATTAGTTCCATTTTTCCCCTATCTAATACTGAAGGAAAAGATTGCAAGGTAAACCAACTTTTTTTTTCGCCGAAAAAAAATTGCAAGGTACCCCACTTTTTTTAGAGAGCGTGACAGGAAAGATATAAATATATAAATAAACAAATAAAAACACGACGTGAATTATTATATAGTAGACTAGTGGCCCGGGCCGTCATTATAAATGACGGTAGAAAATTAACACCTCAGGGAAACCCCCTGTCTCCTGTGCTTATTAGTGTTCAGAGGCTTCTTTAATGAAAATTCAGCATTCTGCCTAGAGCGCCCAAGTGCGACCCCCGTATCCAAGATACCGTATTCGGCACCTGAACATGTCCAGACACGAACATGCAGGCGAGCTCAGGTGACTCAGCTGGAGCGCTCAAGTCCGACCCCCGTATCCAAGATACCGTCTTCGGCACCTGAATTTTCTCCTATCTTATTCCCATAGAGCGTGACAGGAAAGATATAAATATATAAATAAATAAATAAAAACTCAAAGTGAATTATTATATAGTACTGATTAGTAATCTACATGGAACATGACACCCAAATGAAGTTAAGCAACACCAGGAAACCCGAAAATTTTGTTGAGAAGGAATCATCAAAAAGCCATTAACTGCTGTCTTGAACGGCAGTAAATCCCCACGGCTGAGTACGAAGCCCGGCAACTAATTACAGACTGAAATGAATCACGATAGAAAACATCAATTGAATTGACGAAGCTGCAGTTCAATGGAGTGGGTAACCCGCTTTGGGTGTATTTCTGCCAAAAACCTTGAGACCAGGGATAGAGGAATACAACCAAAGTCTTTCATTGTTGTAACATACAAAGTCCAGCCTCAACTCCGGTTATGTAACAGTCTGTAAGCGAACAACTCGGTCCAGCAGACGCAAGTGATTGGCTGTAGCCGAACCTCAGACCGAGGAGCAATACTCCAACGGAGGCAGAAAGAAAGCGTAAGCATTCATAGACTACATCCCGGTCACGAAACTCATCATTTACCCCCGCAAGAGCCCAATCTTACTCGAAGTACGAGTTACGAGATGCGAAATATGCGCGCTAAATGTAAGCTTTTTCTTATCACTTGAAGATAACACCGAAGATCTCCAAAGATTCTGAACCCTGAAGAACATAGTTATCTATCTTCGAGGTGGATACTGGAGTAAATGTGTTCAAGACCGACTGATAACCACAGATTTAGTCTTGCCCGTATTCAGCTTCATACATCAGGCTAAGCATCATGGACCAATGCTCGCCAGGTTCCTGTTTACTGACTAGGCGACAGCATCAGTCAAGTTGGGAGTATGAATCACGGCTGTCGAAAAAAAGTAGAATCGTCGGCGTTGATGATCAACGATGAGAGCACGCCACTAGGGTACAGAGCAAACAGCAAGTAGCTAAGTACACTTGCCTGAAGAGCAACTGCACCTTGCAACAGAGGCACACAAATTAGTCCACAAACACACTCTGCTTTCACTCAGAAATAAAATCACGAATGATAGACGAAACCCTATCACCGACACCGAGTGACTCCAATAATTTACACAATAGACCCAAGTGATCGATCTCATCGAACGCTGCGCTAGTCTACCTCAATAAGGCGCACATGAGAACAACCATGTAGCTCAGATTGTAAGTGGTGCAACACAAACAATGAAGCGTCACAATAACCCAAACCTTTTATGTATATAAACTAAGAAGCGAAGGAGGAATTTAGTGACTTCAGCAAAGGGACCCAATCCAAAAACTCCCAGTTTTTCGAAAACCTTCCCACAAAATGGGTGTTAACGTAATAGGTTGATAATTGGTTTCATTTGGCGACACTGGAAGTAAGATAATGGTAGAAATATGTATTCCCAATTCGCCGAGAAAGTTTCTCTCCTAACCGAATTAGGCATCGGAAAATCATTCTGAGCTTAGGAGCAGTAACGGCAGCAAGTCTTATGAAACAGAGGAAACATACCGACTGGGTCCATGCCACCATAAGGATCAAGATCATTAAGAAGCTCTCGTATAGTGCTAGATCTGAATGCCTAAGAGGTCAAACGGAGCGCTCAGTGACATCCACGAGGCAATGCGCGATAACACAGTCCTACTATTTTTGCCGTTGTGGTGAGCCGAGAGAAGCTCAGCCTTAGCCAGGGGACCAACAACGGTACTGCCACCAGAACCGAAAAGAGGCGGTAACTACGGCTCGGCACCAAAGACTGAACCCTTCAGCTTAGTACAGCAACGATGAGGATTATCAATCCTCTACAGTGACTCCCCTCTGGATACATTGTGCTCTAACAGTAAACAAGCGTCGCCTCAGCTCTGTGTGCCGCATACGTTACCAAAGAGCAGGGTCTTGCAAACGTCGACAGATTTGAAAAGCAGCTTGCTTAGACTCAAGAGCCAGTCTACACTGAGCATAAAACCAAGGTTTGTCCCGCAACCTCACGAGAATAGTCCACCTTAAGAAAAACCTATTGAGAGATGAAACAGTCCAATCATTCGGCTCAGACACAGGATCACTACGGCACACATGCGTTTCGATGGCTCGTTCAGGTGCAGTTGCAACAGTGGTCATAGGCACTGAGCAAACCGGTCACTAGGTGTACGTACGAGCTGTACATTATTTTATTGTTTTTCAAGCTTTCAAATTTATGCTTGAAATGAAAATCTCTGCTGCATAAGTGATCAGTATTAGCGTGTTGAGGTAATGGTGCATACTAACTACATTAATGAATGTTGCAACTCTGATTTGTTCAAAAAATTATGAAATAAACACATTTCAGTGATTTATTCGGCACAAAAATTTTACAGCCCATAGCTGTAAAGCTTAGTGCCCAGCTTAACCCTTAACACCAGCTGGAATCATTAAGTTACAAATCAACTAGGGCCATTATTACTGTAATTAATGTCCATACAGGGTATGAAAGAGATAATATTCAGTTAAGACTTACCTGTATCCATAACATGCAGCAGGTATTGAGGATTGGTAGCGAACAAGTCAAAGTTGTTGCGACTGCCGCCTGCGTTCACCCCAGCCCGCCACGATCCTCTTATGCTTTGCGTCTGCGCCACCAACCACATTTTTAGAATTGGACCAGAGACCGCAACGGTACTTGACTCTTAGGTCCTAGTGGCCTCTGACGCTAGCAGCCAAAATGGGAAAATTGAATTTTCTCAAGAGCTGTTAGGATCATGTCCAGACACGGTCATGCAGGCAAGCGCCCAAGTGCGTCCCCGCCGTATCCAAGATACCTTCTCCGCAAGAAAAATGTTGGGTACCTTGGAATTTTTTTCTTCAGTGTTAGATAGGGGGAAAGAATAGCTCTTGAGAAAATCCCATTTTTCTGTTGACGACTTTTGGCCGTCAGCGTCAGACCTAAGAGTCGAGTACTGTTGCGGTCTATGATTTGAAATATTCAGGGAAAGGTAAATAGGATTAACATTTGTTGAGACATTCCATTCAGTTATCGTTTAACATGAGTCACTATACAACAAGGGTTAATATTCAATGAAACTTGCATGATACGGTGAGCAATCAAAAAACAGTTACCAGAATGAGATTTATAGTGTGAAGCCTAATTTAAACTAGCATTTGTTGGAACATTCAATACAGTTACTATTCGAGGAAAGCCACCAATAGCAGTAGTCATCATTCAACAAGACTTTGTATTCTGAGCCATGAACCAATGTTACTCTATAGATTGAGGCACATGTAGTGGAGAGTAAAGTATTGGGCAAGCATCCGTTGAAATATAGCTAACGTTCAGCAAGAGTCATTATTCAACAGGAGTTGCCACTTAGCAAGCCTTAGAATTCGAAACGAGTATTCATCAGACAAAAGTCTTCATTCATAGAGGATATAGCTTTATTTTTTTTCGCATTTCGGTGCAAAATATGCATTTTGGGACTCACTTGAATGCTCTCCATCAGTAATGAGCACCATATCCAACAATTTATTACACATTCATCAACAACTGTAGACCACATAAATCATAATTTCGGCGTACTATTATTAGCCATTTCGTTAGAATCAACATCTTTTCAGAAAATTCTTCTAACTAGTAGTAGTAACTCAATTACAGTCAAAACTA
Organism: Parhyale hawaiensis; assembly: GCA_001587735.2. NCBI lineage: Eukaryota > Metazoa > Arthropoda > Malacostraca > Amphipoda > Hyalidae > Parhyale > Parhyale hawaiensis. The sequence goes on along the minus strand of LQNS02278101.1, from coordinate 9,183,582 downwards.
ACATATCTAAACATTCAAGCTGGCTCCGGGAAATTGCTCTCGTATTTTCAGAAAAAATGAGCAACTAATTAGATATGAATCTATAAGAACTAGCAAAGATTAATTATTAAACGCCCAACTGAAATTTTAGTTTTCGTAGAAAAAGTTATTTTTTAACGGTACGAATAGTTATTAGAACTTTCACGCGTCTTGTATTGCTTTAATTTGAAGTGTTTGTGATTAACTTTAAAATGTAGAAATAATTTTCTGGGACACTAAACTATAATGAATCTTTTTTCTGGCAATCATCATCAACGGAGGCTAGCGATAAGGCCCATGCATGTCACAATTGTTCAGGCGAAAAGAATCCAGATATCTGCTTTCTTCCTAGCGGACAAGAACTCGGACATTGCCAAGTGGCTAAAAGTCAGTTGATGACTTTCCACAGAGTTGCAGATAGGTTGAGGACTGGCAAAGTCCTCCAGTATCGATCTCGTTCAAGCAGACCCCAAGCTGTCATCAGATTAGCTGTGAGGAAAGCCTTTGAAAATAATCCCAGGCTAAAAATTATTCGGTTTCTTCTAAGAAACTTCAAGAATGAAAAAGTAAAAAGATTGAGGCTCGTGCATTAACAACTTCAACGATTGTATATAAGCTGACCGATCGCCTGGTTAGTTCCGGTCAGGACGTCTCATGTATCCCTTCAACATCCCGCTACCGTGATGCTTGAGTTATGATGAGATCCTCAGTGTCCGATTTACTTGTTCTGGCGCTTCAGGAGGAAAGTAGATATCTCAATTGTACTGGCTACAATTGTAGTATACATGCACCTTACGTCTATTTGGTGATGATGGTAATTGCTCAAAAAGGATCAATTTTAAGTTAGTGTCATAGACAGATAATTTTGAAATTTATCAAAAACCTATAGAAACGCCTTGCATCAGGGCTCTTGCAAGACGCGATATCTAGTTAACTAGGTACTATAGCGCCACCTTACTAGTGTAACGGTTACACATTTAACTAACGACATGTGCAATTTTAGAAAACACAAGTAGTTAAGTGTTAACAGTATAGTGGTTATCCACAGACATTTCTAAGCGTACTCGACACTTTTTTGGACAGTACAAATAGGGATACTCATAGGGAAAGCTGATATTTAATTTCGGTAGGGTCTAGTTAATGCCTACGGAGGAAATTTTTGATCACATTTCAAATGGCGCCACTCTTGAATTTCCTTGGGACGTTACAAACATAACAGCTCTACCTGAAGAAATAAATGAGTTTTTGTGCTTATCTGTCAAACAATACCTTTTCGATCTTGTCCGTCTCGCCGTCTCCATCCAAGTCAGCTCCAATGGTGCACACGCTGACCTCCTCAAACTGCTTAGCAAAATCTTTGTACGATATCCAGGACTCTCCATCTCCGTGCCGCTCTTCAGGGATTAATTTGTTTTTCTGATACTCCGACACTCCATCCCATACATCGTCCCTGTGTGGATGTTAATTCAACTGTACTGCATTTAGATCTGTATAGTGGCGGCTTTGTGATTCAATAGTAGCACAGATTAGCAAAGTTAGAGATACATCAACAGTATTGCAGAAAATTTAACACGTTGGTCGCAGTGTGAGTCATCGTGTACAGAGTGAAAACTCTGCTACGACCAATGTCAGAAGTGGTGGTCAACATACTATTAACTTTTGAACAGCTTGACTATATCATAGTGACTAGCTTCCTCTGCCGAGTACGTCCAATCAGAACTTAATTGAAATTTATGACACCTGACCTGAGAACAGATATCTTTTTCGTAAACTCTTTTTTCAAAAATTTACAGTCAAATTATCAGGCTTGCCAGAGCTTTCCTAATGTGGGACCCTTGTACTTATCATCGATAATGTGACTAACAGAGGAAGGGACCAAGAGCGATGTTATAAAACTATGGACAAACTTATGCATAGAACTGTACGTGCCTCTTGACTGTACAGCGTCAACTAACACCTTCAGTTCAATTTGTATTCTGTGTGTAATTTGAACTAAGTCAACAAAGAAGTGTATTTAATCGTTGTTGTATACAGATAATTGGTGAGCACTCTGGAGCAAATAAGTGAGACACATTAAACAAGTTATTGGAATTTTAGAAAAATTATATACCCCCATGGAAAGATGTCATTGCTTCGAAATTTTTGGGATCGTCAAGATCTAACAATCCTTACTTAATTGCGGGAAATATATGCAAATTAAAATACAAAGAAAAATTATGAACATGAACTGAATCAAACTTGATCTTTATGGACATACACTAGGTAGTTGGTAACATTTTCTTCGGATTGCCTTACGAGTACAAGGGTCGTTCCAAAAGTAATGCCTCTTTTTTTTAAACTCAAAATTTGAAGAGCTACGAAGGTGGAAGATGCATCATTGAAACGAGAAATCCCTTGTTCTTCAGAATTTATTTTCCGCAGTAGCCAACCACCGTTCTCAATGCACTTTTGCCACGGATAAACGAGAGTCTTGATGCCTCAGTCATACAAGTTAGTGCCTACCGAGGCAGACCATTTTTTCACGGCTACAATTACGGCGCTATTGTTGGGGAAACGCTGCCCGCGTAATGCCTCTCTCGAAAGTCCGAACAAATGGAAGTCTGACGATACTAAGTCGGGACTGTACGGTGGGCGAGACAGCACCGTACAGCCGAACTTTGTCACACATATCGTGGTCTTCAAACTTTTGCGTGACCTGGCTTTGCTGTGTTGCAAACGTTGTGCCGTCAACACATGTTGCATGCTGCAAGCACAGGCCCCTGACTTCCGCCGAGAGTCAGTAAAAGTGCTAGCTGAGATGGCAAGAGCGTTCATTCTTGTCTAGCAGTCGTTTTAGTCAGTCACTATAAACTACGTACAAATCTAACGATAGATCGCCACCCAGTAGAGCTTTTACTCAAGTATAGACATATCAGAACTCGAGCATAATTAATTGCACTTGGCGTTCCCAGCCGAAGATTGAGAGTCATCAAATACTGAGTTTGATTATGAGAACCTGCTTGAGTTCGCTTAGTGCTTTCCCAGCAACTGGAAGATATAATCAAAAAACACATAGGGTGCACAAACGGAATGTTTCCTTATTTTCTTTCCTTACACGGCAATCCTGACCTTCTGCTTTGTCCACGTTTCAACGTAACGGTCAGAGTTGACACCCACATACAACTCTACACCCATTTCATTCACCGTTATCTGCAGATAGGTGAGGATGAGTTGATTGAGGTGCACCTTGTTTTCTGGAGTGGTGGTGGTGGTGCATGGGCGTCCGGAGTGCACTTTGTCACTCATATCTCTGTCGCCACTCTAAAATCGACAAACCCATCTTCTAACCGTGCTGATATTAACTGCATCAGCTTTGTAAATGTTCACAGAGCTTCGGTGAATGTTGATTCATTTCATTTATTTATTTATTTAATTTTTTGCTATGAGGAATTCAATAACACATCTCTGCTTCTGACGCACATCCATGACAAGGATTGTGACCACACAGTTCTACAACAGAGAAATGAAGCCTCCAGGTCATGAGTGCATAAGTTCAGTCATCAGGACAATACCATTTGCAATCCCTTCGGATCCCTTCATGAGGAATAAAAAAATAGGAGGCATTACTTTAGGAGCATCACCCCTATATCCCTAAATTCTTATGAAATTTTCAAATATAAATATATTTTTTTTTGTATTCCACATCAATTCAAGCCAAGTCATCATAGTCTATGTAGTCAAAGTTGCCATGACTCTTTCAAATCGTACCAGTATGAGTCCAACAAAATAGGGCGTGGGAGGCGCGTGAAACTCTACGGAGTTTGCAACCAGATGTTAATTAACTTTACGGTCCGTGTCATGGGTGCTCAAAGTCTGTTTAGTTATCTTGCTAGTGAACTGATACTTTTATAAGGGTTTTTAATGTTTTCGTGGACAATACTGTAAATTGGGTTTAATAATTCAGCTATACATGGAGAACATTTCAGTTAAAAATAAAACCTAATAAAATAAACAATGTCTCAAGCTCAGAGAGAAAAAAGTCACAAAATCTTTTTATCAGTCTGTAGAGCTGAACATGTTCGTAGAGATATTGCTGAATTATTTTATGTGTTTTTGATTTTCCAAAGCCCAAGCTAAATCTAGACCTGGATTACAATTTGGTAAGGCCCATCGGATTGTACATTCTTTCTGCCGACTCTTAAGCTGAGACCCATGGCTCACTTGTCCCCCCAGGTCCCTTTCCACTCAGCCTCATTGGCCCAGGGGTTGCGGATCTTCACAAGATCCACAATGCCATGTTGGTTGTGCCGCACTCTGGCCACGCCAGCGACGGTGTACGCGTGGCCCTCCACCAGCCCGTTCTTGTCAGTCTTGTACGCCATGCGCCAGTCGCCCTGCGGAACACAGTGTTACAAATGCCATCTGAAGATCCTGCTCTATCTCTCTGTCGTATTTTTGAACTAGCAGCTATTATTAATTAACTGGTACCACAGGCACTAGCTACAGCAAATCTCCACTTACAAGACTGCTAATAGGTTTTCTGTGTTAAAATGTTTCATAGGATTAGTTACGGCAACCACTTTGAGTTACGAGGATACTGGAAGCTAAATGTCAGTGATCTCTTACAGATGAAAAACGTGTAACTTCATAAAAAAAGAGCATTGGACCAATTTTTCTTGTGTGAAAAGACACTGTTGTTAACCTTGTACGCCGTAAATGGAACTAGTGCTTCACATGGTATGAGCCAGTCGCCCAGAAATTCAAAGTGTTGTCACTGTTGGGAAGACAATTTGGAAGCCAAGCGGGAATCGAAAGGAAGTGCATCTGAAGACTTAACAATTGCGTACGTAACTTGGAGTTCCTTAGGGGTGCGACTCGTTCTAATATAGAAAAGGAGGAAGAAGCTACTGGTAGGTCTCGCTTTAATTAACACTATAACTGCAATGTGCATTACACATGGCACTCGCTCTCAAAATAAATTAATTTTATAAAACCATATATATCCTAAAGTACGAATATTTTCAATTTCCTTCAATACACTTGATAGAATACAGAGAAAGATAGTGATTGTGACAGGCTTTAATGTAATTACCTTTACTTTTATGTTCAAGCTACAAAATTAATATGATATTAATAGGCATAGAAGACTATGATATACAGATAAATAACTACTCATCACAAGTATTGGAGTCCCATTAGATAGAATACATAAGAACAACTTGTATTAAGAACAAACGCTAGTTTATGTGAAACGTATTGTCTCTGTACCTATAAATCTTGTTACACTAATTATGGACGATTTACAATAGAGAGAAAAAGAAACTTTTAATCGTTTTACGTATTCAGTTTTTGATATATATGATATATTTTTCATTGAGTTCACCGTTATAAAGGAAGTATTCTTCATCATCCTGCACGTATTTTTCTACTACTCCAAGCTATAGAGGGGTGTCTGTGTACATTTCTCTTTCACGGCTCTACCTTGTATTTTCCTATTCCATATGATGAGGAGATTGAAAAAAGTTGGGTAGAACTTATGCAACTGGTACATTTTTGAGGGGGCATAGGGGGGCCCAAAATTATCAACTGTTGACAGATTGTTCTGAAAATTGTTCAAAATATGTATTTTTGAAAAAGAAAGATATTTTGTTCCCATAAAATATTTGATTTAGGCCTTATTTTTTGAGATAATGAGGTTTATATATAAATATATATGTATATTTTTTAAAATTTCAAAGCAATAGATCTCAATGAGTTTTCATGCTAGAATAAAAACATGACAATTTTGTAATCCTTGGAACATTCCTAATAAAACTATAGAGCTGGATTCTCAGTTTTTGCCCTCATAATATTTTTTCATCATAGCTTAAAACCGAATCTCGTAATTGTTTTTGATCACCCGCGAACGAAGTGAGAGAGGTCATTATGTTTTCGTTGAAGATTCAAGTAAATATATATATATATTTGTATGTCTGTCCACCCGAAAAGTGGTTGAAAGAGTTGTGCAATCTTCATAATTTAGTATGGGGAGGTTGGTGGGTTGACCTAGATATGATCCATGTCAAAAAACTGGGTCAAACTGGCCATAAAAAATGACGGCGATGAAATTGCTCTCCACCCAAACTCCATAAGACAGGCAGAATGAGTTGAGGTATGTTGATTTTTTGCAGGGAGTCTTGCGTGTTTCCGTTGATGTCGCCCATGACAAAACACTAGGGTTAGCTGGCCATCAAAAATGACGGCGGTGAAATTTGCTCTCCTCTCAAAAAAAGTAGGATTTGAGCTATGTTCATGATTTTTTGCACAGAGTCTGGTAGGCTGTCTTCGATGTTACCACACCAAAGAAATAGAATAAGCCGGTCATCAAAAATGATGACGATGAAATTTGCTCCTACCGCGGGTGATGGTCTTACCCCACGAGGTGTTCTAGTTTCCTATATATTAGTTAGCGATCGCAACAAAATAGGAAATGAAAAATACAGTTCCAATCCAATAAAAATAGTATGAGGGCAAAAATGGAGAATTCAGCTCTATAGTTTTGTTAGGGATGTTTCAACGATTCCAAAACTGTCATTGTTTTTATCCTAGCATGAAAACTCATTGAATTCTATTCGTTTGAAATTTCCAAAATTTGCATGCATATTTATATATCAACCCCATTATCCCAAAAACTCAGGCCTAAATAAAAAAAATTGTAGGAAAAGCATATGTTTCTTTTTCAAAACTACATAGTCTGAGTTTCCGAACAATCAGTTCACAATTGATAATTTTGGCCCCCTCCCCTCAAAAATGTACCAGTTGCCAAATTCTACCCAACTTACTTTAATGTCATCATATGGAATAGGAAAATACATGGTAGAGACATGAAAGAGAAATGTACACAGACACCCCTAGAGCTTGAACGATACTGGTACATGACTCGAATTAAGGTTTAATTTGTTGCTAGTTGTGTTGTATTTCTAAACCTGAAGTGGGGCAAGTCTGTTATCCAATCGTGCGGTTTTTAATCTATCCTGTACCTTGTCTAGTGAAAAAATTTAAAATAATTTTGAGCATACGTTGAAAACGACGACCTGTTTCACTAGAACTGAGTCTCAGAGGGAAGATCTATTAGAGTTTTTTAAGCGGTTTGGTAGCTCACCCCGTACAGTTTTTTTTTTTGTAATAAATTTACATATCTTACGGGATTTTGCTGAGGGAAGAGACAAACTGTGGGCATCGTGTTTCATTTTCTTGAGTACACCTCGTCGTGAGCGCGAAATGAGCACGACGTACACTAACAAAAATTCCTTCTAGAAAGCAACCTAAATTCCTTCTAGAAAGCAATAAGCTGATCGAATGAAACCCATTATCAAATGACTGCACCTACAGCAAACCATCAAACCTCAAAAAAAAAAAAAATCCTAATGGCACAGAATTGACGAAAATTATAAATTTCTGCCTATGTAACATTAAAACGAGAACAGAATGCTCGAACAATTATTATTGCTATATTTTTGAGCACAAGTTATATAGTAGCAGTTGTCGACAGCAAGTATCGATAGTCAACCTCACTCAGGGATAATTCGTTACAAACATTTGACTGTACGAGTAAATCTCAATGCGAGAGCAATGTGTGGCTAAAATAAATGTTATATATCATTGTTTCATAATGTTAACCAGCTAATTTTCAATAAATTATTGTATTATGGTTACTCGTTGCCTATAACAATGAATAACATTTAGATGCTTGATATCAAAGTGTATAGCATTAATACAATATTTTAATTAAATTATTCGCATTCAGTAGAGTTTTCAAGACACTTTTATAGCTAAAATATAAGTATTTTAGATTCTGCGTTAGTATCTATGGTATCTATGGATATTTGGAATAGCATTTATATAAAAACAAACTTACAATTCTTTGGAAGTTTTCTGAGTTTCTAATATATACTACAGACGCGGAACTACTCTATTTTCCCTATGGGTCTACTGTACTGTAGTATGCTGAACAAAACTTGAAGTTTCCGCAGATGTTACAGTTGTGTGGGCAGTCTAAATGTAGAGTTACTGAAACAACAAATTCAAGGTTAAATGATTTACTTTCGAAGACTGAGAGGGTGAAGCCTAATGTTACAGTAATGTATGGTGGATAAATCAATATCTCGAATTATTTTTTCACTGAGTAATACTGTTGCTTGTGTTTCTAAATACAGGAGTGCATAATCGGAAAGAAATTTTCTAGCATCTGAATGCATTTACTAGCAATGCCGGCTGATGTAGAGGTGAAGAATTCCATTTTCATTCTCATCAATACCAGTAACAGGCAATGAGATGAAACTTTCATTTTGTGGCATTTACAGTAGAGTTTATCCCCTCACTCCTCTAAGCAATATATATATTCATACTCTTTATTTTGTCTATAACTCTTCATATACGTAAATTATTTTCTTATTATTTTGCAACCAATGCAAGAGTCCCTAAATACTGAGGAACGTCTGATCAACTCATGAAGGAAGGGAATCTGCGATCAAGTGCTATTGGAAGCAAAAATACGTTGCAGAAATTCAAATCAATTTAGAACAGCTCGGAAGATTATCCAACGCAATGCATAACTGTTTCCACGCAGGCATGAGGAAAGTAGAACAGAAGAAAAGGCAAATTGTTTTGTAATACCAACAAATTTTCTTCTACTTAACACATTAAGCTTGCATTTAATGCACTGAAGGCTTATCGGTATGAGCAGTTAAGGAGCGAGACATGATGGGACTCCCTGCAATTGTAATAAGAGTGTATGGGGGATACGCGTTCCTTACATTGAATTTTTTAATAAACAACAAAGTCTAGAAAAGGCTATAGATCTTAGGAATGAAACTTAAACTTAAGGGGCTAAATTCTCGTTCTAACATCAGTAGACTTTTTTGTTTGCAGTCAAAATGCATTGAATAATTTACGAAATGCACTCAGCTCCACGAAAATTTTAGTTTCAGACTATGCTTTTATGTGTTTAAGTTAAAATAAAAAAGTTTATCAGTGTTACAGTTCAATGCAAATTAATGATTACGAAATGACATGCATCATAGTGGAAAATAAAAATTTTTAATTTAGAAAACATCTTACCTTAAATGGTAACGACCTTGAAAGAGTCAACATACTTTGTGAATGCTAGTAGTACTTAGAGCAGGTTCGAGTGGGCACCAAAATTAGGCCCATGAGGCTTGACTTGTTCGAAATTTCACGCAGGTGCGCTGGCTTCGATCGGCTGAATTGAGTTTCAGGCATCAACACTGAAAAGGTTCCCCAAGAGGCATCCAAAACTTAATCGTGCTCCATAAAATTGAATTTTCAGGCTGCTCAGCGCAATTGCGTTGCTTCTAATACGTGTAACACAATTCAAGTGACGAAGCCAACGCTGCTGTCTAAAATTTCACACAAGTCATGCCTCGAAGGCTTCAGTACCCAATCGAACATGCCCTTAATCTTATTTAATGTGATCGGAAATACAGATGGAAACATTTACAATGGGTATGATTTAAAATGCAATCAGGTACAAAAAGGCATACTTCTTTTGGCAAATACAACCACTAACGAACTAAAGCAAATGCTTCTATCAGGTACAGTAGTGAATGCTATCCAGGTAAAGACAAAGCAGCATCAGCATGCTCTACATTTAGCTACGCAATTTCTACAGCTCTACTAATACCATGAGATGCATGTAGATTACCATGCACCCTACTGAACAAGTGATAGGTATGCGCTCACCAGACTTATCAATTCTGCGAGTAGGCCTCGCCTCGGTTTTCCCTGCAATACACAGTTCTTTCGAAATGTCTGATTGAACATTCCACCAAAACCTTAGGTACATACATACTCGGAAAAAAGTCTAAAATACTCCAACTGTCTAACTTCATCTAAATAGTAATAATAAAATACCTCTTTTCGAAGAATAAACAAACCTTCACTGGGGGAATCAGGGGGATTACCCAATTGTCAAACTATCCCTATTTCTGAAAAAAGAGCTATTACTTGATAGGTTAATTACATAAACCTATCAAGTAATAGCTCTTTGTTTGAAAACAGGGTTAGTTAGGCATTTGGGTAATTCCCCTAAGTCAGATTTCTACTAGCATAAACAAACTAGATTTTTTTTATTTTTATACTGCGTATAAAAATACAGTAATTATAGAACTAAGAAAAGTTGTTGCTTACTTTCCTCAAGAGTATCTGTAAGCTGATAGACATGGTAACCAGTTCTACTATATCAATATATAAATATTAAGAATAGTGGATTAGTCAAAGGTATCAAGCGTATTTCTTTTTAATTTCGATATTAAGCTGCTTCGCGCCCGAACAGATAACTTCATCCTTTACGTTGTTCATAAGGAATTGTTACACAATTACTTGATAAGCCAACATGAGAAGGATGTAAGATTACAGTGAGATTGAAATAATTTTTAAGTGTTTCATATTAGATACAATAGAGTAACTTGATTCGCTACACTTGATAATATTATTGTAAGCTTGACTGAGACTATGCCCGAGTGCTGTTAAGTGACTTCGCCGCTTAGATCGTCCAATATATTCTCCACCTTTTAAGTTCCAGTTTTTCTGTGACATAGCAGAAAGTCTTGCAACAATCCGAAAAGAAATTTTTACGAGAGGAATCAGCTCTCCGAATTAATTAAAAAATCTTAAACCACAAATCCGGATTCAAGGAATTACAACTCAATGGTATAATGTAACATGGTAAATCAAACGTACACTGAGATATCTTCATCCAGAGTACGATTCAAAGTGGTGTATTATCACGTTGCCCGTTACCTGCATCAGTATCTTAGGACCACCTTAACTTATTCTGGGAATAGCGGCCAACGTGTTAAGCACTCGTGTTACGTACTGAGTATTTTGGGCTATCCTGTACTGAAAGGAATGAAACCTTCTTGCGTTGTCTGCGTCTACAACGATAGTCAACATAGAGCAATCTAATAAGATTCATGATCGAGGCAATAGTGTCTGTGGACAGTGCAGGGGCCCGCTTCGAGAAAAGAAGCTGAGACCGACCAGAGTCTGATGCGCCTCATCCTTGCACAATGACCTTCTTGGCTGAGGGTTCCCTTAGTCATCTAATTTTTTTTAATAAAGGCAATAGCACAGAGACAGCTGGAGCATGAATCCCGACTCCTCTCTGGGAATGGATCAAAGGTTATCAAGCTCTATTATCTTTGAGGAAAAGCAGGTTTTCTTCATTTGATTGAATAAAAAACAATAACGGTCAGACGGCTGTAACATCGTATAGGTCGTCAGATTTGTTGCAAAGCTTTTGGCTGGAATCAGTTTAAAATTCTTGCACTGTTCTTACATGCTGTGGTACAGGCCATACCCCCGATAAATTTTCCCTGAATTAATTACATTCAACGTTGCTAACATCGCAATATCCAAGGAAAATGACTTTTGATCAGACTCTGAACACATATTGCACCTTGTTCTACCTGTCAAATCTCGTTCAGAATGCTTATACTCAATACTTGTAGAAGTTATTCACTGTTTTTACCTTTCGTGAGCAGGTAATGAAGGCTCCGTTGCGGGACTGCCTGTAGATGCTTTTGAAAATGGGACGCAGCTTTTGGGAATCGTCGAGATCGTATCGCTCAGCGATTCCTCCTGTCAGGTCCACCATGGCATCCATGCTCTGGCCTCCTTCCATGCCTTCGTAGGAGCCATGGAGCCTAAGAATAAACAAATGTTGAATGTGTTTACTTAGTACTATGTTCAATGAAGGAGCACATATCGAATATAATCGAAAACTAATAAAATTTAGATTTTAGTTCGAGCAAAGTATGCAACTTCCAACTCAACACGCTATGCGTAAGTCAACCATAGATGTGGTCTCGTGTTTTATAAGCACATTTAACGCAGCATAAAATTACAGAACACTTCGCACCTTGCATGTGAAAGGCAGCAGAAGCTTTCCATACGCCTCTAAGAGGCAATCTGACATTTAATGTACTATTTGCGTTTGGTCACTACGCTACAACATTAATTCACTTTCGTTAAAAAGAAAACAGCACCCGCGCAAGAACGCACATCAACTGAATAAGATGCCATTTGCATGACGCAATAATAACTGTTATTTACAATGAGCTTCAAATCTTCTATCTCTTTTCAGATTATGGAATTGAACCTGATATCCGGTAAGTTCTTGAAAATATTACAAATATCCTACAATGGAGCTGTACAACATCTTCATTTTAGTATAGGTACGAACTGCAATAATTTTTGCAAATAGAAATATATGCCATGGTGTAGTGGTGTCAAATTTCTTTTCATTCATTTCTTACGTAATCCTTGTAACGCAGTAACTCGAACTATCTCTTGGTGTGCAGTTTAAAATTTTAGATTTCCAGTAAAGAATGTAGTGTTATTGTACGTCTATGGTGGTAGCAGAGACTGGTGTCAGTAGTACTTTTCAAAATGCAGCGTTTCAGAAACAAAGCAGATTTTCACCCTATTACTTAAAAAAATTACGTATGGTGTAACACTTACTGTTGAAAATACTTTGGTCACACATTTAAACATGAAGAAATTCAAATCTCTTAAATTGGATCGTGGAAGTAGAGACCATTTTTAGATATCTCGAAAGATGAATATATTTTATAAAACGTTTCAATTCAAGTTTAGAAGTTAGGTTGATACAATGATCAAAGATAGTAACCAAGCCCTAAAAGATATTGAAGAATTGTCCTGCTTCCTCAGCAAAGATCGGATCATTTTCCTTTCGATACATTTTAAAACTCATTTAACGTTCAACTTTAACAACCGAATTCTCATAAAAGGCCGGAAATTTCTCTTGTTTCTCTTGTAAAACCAAGATTATAGCATTTTCACAATATTTTGAAGTTCATGAAGTAATATACAGGGGTTCCAGAAAGAGCGGACCGAGCTACGAGTACATCTGTGTTCTTATGGATATACTGGACAATCTAAGACAAGTTGTACTTCAGATACCTTCAAAATGCAAACGAAATCATGATTGTCAATTCATTACTTTTAGATTTGCCTATTATATCGATACGAATACATAGGCCTAATGGCAGTTCGGGGCCCCTCGGCAAGGCGACAAAGTAGACGGCAGTAGTTGTTCTTACTTGGCGTATGCTTTTTCGACGAGGGCCACCCAGAACTCGTTGGGCTCGGAACTGCGGGCGAAGATGAGTTTTCCGTTGGTGGTTGGAAGCCTGTCATCGATGCAAACGTTCACCCACTGACCAAATCTCCAGAATTTGCACAC
>LQNS02278101.1:9159851-9169969 GCA_001587735.2 Parhyale hawaiensis | reverse complement strand
TATGCTTTTTCGACGAGGGCCACCCAGAACTCGTTGGGCTCGGAACTGCGGGCGAAGATGAGTTTTCCGTTGGTGGTTGGAAGCCTGTCATCGATGCAAACGTTCACCCACTGACCAAATCTCCAGAATTTGCACACTATCATTCCAGTGTAGCCGGGGCCGTGCAGCACCTGTGCTGGATCCATCACCTGGATGAACAAAATTTACCCTGGATTAATGGACATTTTTTACTTTGTGTAGAGGGCAGGGCGTCTCAACGCCGTGCAGTAGCTCTCTAGGTCCTGCCATCTGCAGGTGGAAACTATTTCAGAGCTGGTTTAGATGACTGTCTATGATTCTGCGTTCATACTAGGAAACATCCGAATGTATTATGACCTTGCACAACTGTGTGCACATTGCGAGATTTATAAGAATGTTGGTCAGCAAGTCAGATTTTGTAATAACTGTCACGAATAAAGTCGGATTTGCCTCTGAATTAAAACTGAAACAGCCGTGCACTTTTATATAGTTCAAACAGACACAACAGCATTTTCAAACGCTGCGTATTATACCCATAGGGCAAAACGCTAATATGTGACTTGGCTTGAATGTGCTAATATTAGATGATATGTGAAAAAAAGATTACTATGTATTGGCAAGCAGTGAAACATCAATGCATCAGTGAATTCATAACAGTATTATCCCCGCAGCGTATTCTGTTTTCGACTTGATGAAACTTCACGACCATGATATTTTTGCACTCAAGCGAATTATTGCTGCGCTACTGCACATCGAAAAATGCTGCTCCTGTGCTTCGTTGATCATCTACTCAATTTCTACATCTTGAACTATGAGTAAACCTAGTTTCATTAGACAGAAAAAGTGATAACAAGAACAGGAATAAGTGAACCTGTGTATATTTCCATTAATTTGAAAAAAAAGGCTGAGTAAGAACTTCATTATAGCTGTGGCCATCTTATGCAACCTGGTCAAGTTTTCGCTCATTGATCTTCATCAAATCGCAACTTAAATACAAAATATTCAACCTGGATTATTTTTCGCCTATTTTATTAAGAGTGTGCCACAAAACATTCAAATCTACAATATGATAAAGACGAATGTGTATTTATCTGTTTCTTTGTTTATCTGTCCAATTTCTGTCACGTTTTAAGAAAACAGATAGGCGGAAATTAACCTAGGTTAGAGGCAGTAATCATTCTGTTAAGCTCCATTGAAAACTGATCAGTTGAAAATAGGTCAAGTTGCATATGATGGCAAACTTATCTTAATCAGTGACAGTTGAAATTAAAATAATGAAGATATCTATAGCTTCTCCTCGCGCTGTCATGCCTAGCGCTGACATGGAATTTGATTTGTACGATTATTACCTTCTAAATACATCGAATCTATGGCAAAATATAGAGCGACCTCATATTTGAATGCATTTCTTTTCCATTGCTGAAGTTGAAATCAAAGCATTGAAGAGATCTGAAGCTTCCATTAGCACTCTAATACATCTTGCTTCGTAGTTTCTTCCCACAGATGATTTCGTTGCATCAGCTATTCACACAACTATGATGTAATTGTCGACTAAACAGCTTTCAATGACCAAAATACTATCGGACCAATATGGTATCCCAGACTATCTATGATACCAAATCGAATCTATTACTTTCAGTGATACTGAACTGCCTGCAAAAGTAGTTAATTTTTGCCATGGCAGAGAAAGTGTCGATAAAAAAATAAGTGTCTTTGCTCAGTAATTATGAAGCCGTGAACCCTCATTTGCATGATCTTTAAAGTTGGCAAGTGTATGAAGGAACGCATGATCAATGAAGCAGGATCAACACGAATGCGTCGCTGTCACTTATGACATAGCGGGCCCTCTATATAGTACTCAGATATGGTCTTAAAATGGCTTTTTGTGATACACTGAAAAAAGCGATGAGAAGCAGTTGTACAAATTTAGTTACCCACGACAAGTATTTCGCTGTGCCTCAGCTCATTAGGTGGGAGGTTCTAAGTTGGTCCCATCTGATGAGCTGAGGTACAGCGCAACGCGCGTCGTGGGTACTAACTTTCTACAACTGCTTCTCATAATTTTCCTCCTTGTAATATTTACTTGTGTAAATATATAAATAGATAAACTTCTGACAACGTAAAAACACTACGGTATTCAATACCTATGTAGTTTTGACTATTATTGTCATTATGACGAGTACAAAACGTGGAAATACCACAGCTCTTCAAAATTTCTTCCCTACAAGGTAGTAAACTTAACCTGCGTACGTTATTCTAATCACGATCTACGGGCTCTAAGTAGAAATTATGACGCGTTGCAGCAAAATATTCTACAAGCTTCAGTGTTAGGGGTGCGAGCCTGTTCAACACCATACATTACCTCGTCCTGTGAACTAGGACTGAAGCTGTGAAATTCAAAAATGTACTGGACTGATATCTACTATCATTATCAGGCGGCGAACGATGCTGCTATAGCTAAGTGGTTACGTTCCATGTGGAGAAAACTGCTGCATGCTAGTACCCCCACTGGTCATGGAATGCAATTTCACTTTCACACGCTAAAAGTATCGCGCGTAACACAACTTGGACCTCGTTCGAAGAACTTCAAAGGAATCGCAGGCAAGGTAATCATCTTTTGTGAATGCAACGCACCCAGTTGAAAGAAAGAATTTTGAATTAGAAATTCATGAGGTTCCTAGGTGAAACTTGTTCTATTTATTATTTAATAATACCTGTATGAAATTTCATTTCATTTTTATGTTCGGCTCAACCCATTTCACCACATAATTATGCTCTTATTTTTACTTATATATATATCATTTATATATACCATTTTACTTTAATTTACTCAATTTATTTCAATTACATTTAAATTCGTTTAGGTCTAATAAACTCCATTCAATTACTTTCTGCTCCAAATCCATTAATCTTTATTGAATTCCATTAGATTTATTTGAAGTTCAGTGAACTTTAGTAGAAACTATTCCACTAATTCCACTCAATTCAACTTTACTCCGCTCTTTTCAATGTATCGCTTCTATTTGACTTCGTTCACCTCAAGTGAATCCGATGGAACGCTCTAAACATAAAGAGACCAGCGGACCAGAGCGGCTAGTTCCACATTCAGTTTTATTATACTTCAATGCCACCCATGCCCTTATATTGATGCTGAAACTTCATTACTTTTTATTTATGAAGTGCAAACGAAAAGGTGTAACCAAAATTTTCATCAATTATATTACAATTTTTTCAGAACAATATTCTCCATTTACAGTAAAATTACTTCAACAGGAAAGATAACTACAGAGACATAGAAATTAGTCAACACCTATTATGGAAGTATCGGTTACAACAACACTAAAGTCTCTGTAATTCGTTATTCAATACTTCGGGTGCTTCAGAAGTTCGGCATTGGCAGGCTTTCGGCACCATTCCTCTAATTCGGGATGAAATGCCGAATTAGAGATCCAACCTTCGCAGAGCGTCTTCCCCAAATAGTGTCCGCCCTCCCCAATTCGAATTTCACACATGTAATTCGGTAAAACAGCCGAATTGCAGGAAATAGCTTCCAAAAACATTACGCTACCTGGCATTGGGAAATTTTGGCGTGTGTTCATTTAGCGCGCGTGATGGTTGTGTAGTTTGTCCATTTCTCTCTTGTATTGGATTTAATCTACATACAGTAGAACCCGACTTTGAAACCCCCGACATACGAAAGTTACCGCACGCACGAGATACGAACTTCTACTCGACTGGCAAACTTAGGAAGATTGCAATTTTTAGTTATGCATTACACAGGTTTTCCTTTGTTTTATTAAAGACCCAATTCCTTTAGTTCTCTAAAGGGAAAGATGGTCAGTCAGGCCAGTCGAAATTCTCAATGGAAAAACGTGTTGCCGCGCCCGTAACTCAGATGCCGTTCACCGCATTCCTGGCAAAGCACATCACCAATGGGGCATACCTAAGCTGCGTACTCCGGCTGCACGATTCATAAAGCTAACAAGGAAAGGATTGTCTGCTAATATCAATGAGCTGTACATAGGGAAACATTAGTTCGACTTACGAGCTTTTCGACACTCGAACCTCCTCTTAGAATAGATTAAGTTCGTAGTTCGGTATTCCACTGAACATGTGCAGGCAGATGTCTGTATGTACATCGCCAGAGCAGTTTGGTGGCTGTGCAAAGCTCTTCGTCCGTAGGCCGGTGGGCTTCAATTACCTATCAATGGGAGTTAGTTGTCATTTCGAAAGATTTTCCTTACCCTCTTCATGTCTTTACTTACCCTTTCAATTAGTTTCTTCTCTCTTGCAACAGCAGAGCAGGACGACAAGAACCAGCAATCGCCCAGGGACCCTTGCACCACGTCCTTCCTGTTGACTCCATCCACGAAAAGCTGAGGATCGTCGACCAGCTCCTGGCGAGTGTATTTGAATTATAACCGTGACTCATCAGCACAGAAAATTAAGTTTTATTGCACAGTTTTAAGTTTCTCGCGTAGAAGCGTCATCACGACGTCGAGTTCCGCAAGAGTCACTGGGAGTCACTGGCTGTCGAAGCAAGAGCCTTCCATCTCTGGCGCCATAGCTCATGACGATATGTAATCGGCTGCTGCTGTGCACTCCTCTGGGGCCAGTTGGCATATATCTGCAGCACGAGCCAGTGCTTGCGGATTTTATAGTTGGGGTGTGCAGTCAAGTTGATTTTATCTTTACTTTTAAAGCAGTCGCAAAATCGACCGTCTCAAGCNGGGGCCAGTTGGCATATATCTGCAGCACGAGCCAGTGCTTGCGGATTTTATAGTTGGGGTGTGCAGTCAAGTTGATTTTATCTTTACTTTTAAAGCAGTCGCAAAATCGACCGTCTCAATCGTAATCCATAATCCATTGGTATTACCTCCTGAAATTCGATCGGAAGTGACGTAACAAAAGCATGCTATTGACGTTCTAGGTAATGTGCTGCTAAATTGATTAGCTTACTTCAGTCGCCGGGAGTGAATTGAATACAAAACGTTGGAGGACGATCATTCTAAAAGCAAAAATAAAAAATGCTTATGCATGGTATGTTATTCATCCTTGATGCTGCTGATAATTACGAGCTGTCATCATTATACAGAAGAGGTACCGCGCTGGAAAAAACCAATAACAGCTGCCACATGTCGGTAGTGAATACGGTAGGGGTTCCTAATTCGCGGAATTACGACCCTAAAAATAGCGCAAATTAGGAGCGACTAGGTAAAAAATATTGTTTGATTTTGGAGCTACGCGAGTTAATATTGTGTCAATTGGAAACTTCTATTGAATGCGACGCCATGGAAGTTTTTTATTTTGTAATGAAAGAAATTTTAGAGGTAGGACCACACCACAGCTTTTCGGGGTTTGCCCGTACTACTATACATTCCAATTTGCATGCAAAGAAAATAAAAACGGGCCTATACTTACGATTTAAAATAACTATCAGCTTCTTGAACAGATTTATTCCATCTATTACGATTGCTTCCCATTAGTAAAGATAAAATGTAAGCCTAAATTCAAACAGCCTGAATGGTTCTCTCGTGATCTGAAATATGTTATTAAGAAAAAAATTCAGATTGCTCAGGATGTTCAAACGTTGTATAATAGCAAAAATATGCTACACATCCTACAGAAATGTATTAAATAGACTAATACGAAAATGCAAAGAATACTATGATAAAAATAAAATCATTGAGTCCAGAAATTCATCTCGTAAATTTTGGCAGGTATTGAATGGTGATCTTGATAGAAAAACCAAACGTAAGTCTGTTTCTCTTAGTGTTGATGGTACGGTACTTCCAGACGTACAATCAGCTAACTTATTTAACGCGCACTTTACTTCAGTAGCAAAGTCACTGGTGGAGGCCCTCCCTTCTCAAGAAGGAAATTTTACAATCTATACGAATTATGTTGCTACTTATTGTATTTTAGGTCTACCTGTCCCAATGAACTTGTTAACATTCTTAAATCTTTCAGTAATAAGCGTTGTCATCGAGATGAGATTCAACCTACATTACTGCTTAAAGTTACACATTGTACTGCTGATCCTTTTTGTCATATTTCCTATTTGTGTTTGGAGAACGGCATTTATCCTAATGTATTAAAACATGCTCGTGTCATGCCTATCTTCAAGTCAGGTAGTCCGAATGATGTGGCTAATTATAGACCCATATCTACGTTATCTATCTTCAGTAAAATTTTAGGGAAAGCCATTCATTCTAGGCTATCAAATTTTCTTTCGTCACATAACGTAATTAATGGTCAGCAGTTTGGCTTTCGAAGTAAATCCAATACAACGCTAGCAATTCTTCATCTTGTAGCTGATCTTCTAAAATGCTTCCACAATAAAACATATGGCATTTCATTATCTTAGATCTTCGAACAGCGTTCGACACTGTAGATAAAGCAAGTTTATTAAAAAAAAACTTGATCATTATGGCATTCGGAATGCAGCAAATGCACTGATTAATAGTTACCTGTCTAATGGGAATCAATATGTACTCTGTAACGATGCCAAATCACATGTATTACCTATTAATTCCGGTGTTCCTCAAGGAAGCATTTTAGGCCCGTTATTGTTTAACATTTTTATTAATGACATTACTACCCTCGGTATGAATTGTGTATTGTATGCGGATGACGCAGTTTTCTATACCAATAGTGGTAATTTTCAAGCTGCTATAACTGATATGCAAACTTTTTTAAATGTGTTGTCTGAATGGTTAACTCAAAATAGATGAACTGCCAATGAGAATCAAACCAATTTGATGCTTTTCTCCCCCTGTACTCACTAACAGTTGCCCCCTATCTTCTTTAACAATAACCTACTAGAGTGAGTGCCCCAAATAAGATATCTTGGACTGATCCTGGATGAAAAGCTGTGTTTTAAATCCCATATTGAAGACATTGGGCGCAAGCTTAGCAGAGTTTTCGGCATAATCTATGCAATATCCAATTATGTTGATCGTGAATCATTAAAAATAGTCTACTACTCGTCTCATTCAGTGCTGGTCCAGAATATCATCGTTTGGGGAGGAGCTCCACGTTGTCACATTCACAAGTTTGAAGTAATATTGAATAATGTACTTAGGCGAATACTACGTGTAAGACGCAATGAAAACAATGTGCCTCTAATGAGATGCAGTGAAATTTACTTGTCTTTACAAATGTTACAATTTCAGAATGTTTACAACTATTCCTTACTTAATTTTTTTTCGATTTGTATTCTATAATCATCCTGTAGCATTTCTAAAGTATTTCAGTCCCCTTATTCCCCATCAAAATTATGAACTGAGACGTACTGTTCTCAATCTCCCAACTGTGCGTGTTGATGTTGAGAAACGCGCTACAGTATTTCAAATTGCAACTTTTCTCAATAAACTTCCTGTGTATTTATTAGATCCCATTTCTGATATTGTCTTAAATAACGTTTTAAAGAATACATCATGCAATTTTATTCGCTTTTGTTTTTTATTTTATGTTGCCCAAAAAGTTTGTTAGACTTTCAGTGGCTACACAGATGCATTATTCTATAGTGTATTACTACTTTGCCAAATACTTGCTGTATAAAATGTGTGTGTAATAAATCTATCAAACCTAACCTATCAAACTTAAAGTCATTACATTGCTGCAAATATGGGGATACTCTGCTTCATTGTTAAATGAATACATCAGTTCCTATGAAATTTGATCTCCAGGAAATATCCAGTACTTTTTTCATATCTTGATAATACGATGAACACAAATCAGTTTTTATTGACCTCATGATGCAATTAATGAAATAATTTCAGAGAAGCTGAACCGGTCGTACTACTCACGGTCCGATTGCTTTGCTTTGGGGTTAAAAAGTCAGTTGGCATCCGGCGAACATGATTTTAAGATTTTTAGCTTCAACGACGTGCCAACAACGGGACTTTTAGAAAGAGACGTTAATGATCGTCTGCGATACAACGGTCTAAAACTCAAGCATAAACCTCGAAGAACAAACTTAAGCCAGCAATTCTCCAAGTACATACATCGTAGTGCATATTTGGAATAGACTCCCCTTCAAAGTAGTCAGTGTAGAGACATTTTATGCGTTTCAAACTCGTTTTGACAAACATTGAGAGAGAGACATCCACCAGAGCTTGGAACACCTCCTCGATCCATGAGTCACAAACTCCTAACGGTAAAAGCTTTCGGAGCCACCTTTATCCATTTTCTTTTATGCTCCAACTAACTTAACGTCTCCGACTCTGTAAATCTGCAGCAATAAAACGCGTTCGCAAGATCATCTCTTCTGCTGATTTTTTTCTTGTTTTTCTTCCTAAAATATCTAAATGATACTAACATAATGGCAATAGCCGGAGCATAAGTTCCGGCTGCACTCTGAAAATGGGTGTGTAGGTTCGTCTACTGCCGCCTATCTAATTTACTCCAATTTGTGTTTACAAAGATACAACACAAACGGACGAGAGTACGGCGTATGGAGACCAAACGACTATTGTGCGAGCTTACCTTTATGAAATAAGTTATTAAGGCGATAGGTGAGTAATATTAATTAAAGGGAGGTATTCTCAGTTATGGTGGCATATAGACAATAACATCTCAAAAATATCATTTCTATTTCTTTAAATAATTCTACGGGGACATGATAATTAAATACCTGCATGCATTCCGGAGCGATTAAGAAAAGAAAATCCGTAGCTCATTTCGACATACTGTAAGTAGTATTCGTACTATGTGTATCACAGCTGTAAACTAAAATAAAAGCACCCGCATCTTGGCTGTAAGTCTAACGGCGTGTGACACTGCCTGACAAACATTTTTCTTGAATTCTGCTTCATTGTTATTTTTCCAGCATCAGTGCTATTGTGTGGGGAGATTAATGAATCTAAATTTAGAGCACAGAGAATCCCCTGCAAACAGTACTCTACTCGAAGATTAACGTGAACACACCTTGGGCCTTCGCCATTCAATGTCTGTATTCTTCCGGCTAGAAAAGAAGACAGATGACATGAGGGCAGGGAACTGGGGGTCCTCGAAGAGTTCACCTTCCACGAGGTTGCTTTGCAGAATTTCCAAGGTATTTGGTTCCTGTTGGAAAAATGACGCCATGATGTTAGTCCACGCACGAAAAACTGTGGCCAATGCGTTTACTCAGGGTTTGAATAGTGTTACTTCTGCCAATAATAATGCGTAACTCTAGAACACAGTCCCGGGAATTACTTCGATTAATACAATATACCGGACAGTACAACTTCCACGTTTTCGCAAGATGGGCTCCAGGAGTGAATCGAAAAGTAGGAAACGGTGAAGAGGAAGAGGTACTAGTACATTTGCCTTTGCTACTGAATATAGTTCCATCCAAAGGTGCACCTTTACTTCTCTGGTCTTACATATATTCAAGAGTACTTCTATGTTTTCATCTTATAAATAGATTGGACGGAAATAATTCTTTGTAATTTCTGTGGTAAAACACATAGCACAAGTTTTGATTTATTCTTTATTTTTCTTACTGAAACGCATTATTGCTTGAAATAAGTTTTTACATCCCTAGTAATTTCCATCACTCTCTTTCCTTATTTGAATTGATTTAGTTTGGTTTCAGTAGGAATGTGTTTTGCTTCGATGCACATTTACTTTCGGTACCATTGCAATGCATCACTTTCACGAGGAACACACTGTTAACTACACACAAATTGTAGAGGCTGTACTAACAATGGCACAAAATACATGAAAGTTTAAACACGACAGTTTATGAGTGATAAGATTTCTATTAAAACAAATGAAACACAGATTGCGGAACTGAAAAAAATAGGAGAAATACCGCAATTGCGAAGAAAAATGTTGCTAGACGAAAAAAAAACATTTTTTATCGTGGGAAGTGCGCCATTGAGATGCCAAAAAGTAACAAATTCTACTGAATATAAAACGGACGGGGTTGTATACTATGTCCGGGTTTTACGACTGAGGTTCATTCGATTCGATAACACTCAATATATATACATATACATATACATACATATATATATATATATACATACATATATATATATATATATATATATATATATATATATATATATATATATATATATATATATATATATATATATATATATATC
>LQNS02278101.1:9139722-9159811 GCA_001587735.2 Parhyale hawaiensis | reverse complement strand
GCGAATAAAATACTCCGCAGCCTTAGGATGTATTTGCTCTACACGAGTACATAGCATTGTGCATTTAAGGTTAAGTAACCCCTTCAAAAGGTATACTGTATTAGCGTTCTTATCATATTCCTATTTGAAGCTTGTCTACCAACCAAAGGAAAGAGGGGAAAAGGGACATACAGAATCTCCAGTGAAATGTGGAACAGAGTTTACGTGCAAAGGAACAAGTCGGAAAAGAAGACAAAGAACAGAAGAAAGTATTTTCGGTAAAAATAGGGAAAGGGAAGGAAGCAATGAAGGCACGAAAAACACATGTACGTCTCGAAGGCCTAGCAAAAACTAAGGTAGGCCATGGGGACCTTCTGGGGCGCTACTTCCCATAACATGGGATGGGCAAAGCTGTTGTTCTAGTATAGAACAAAATGCCATACTTATATGTGATTACCGGAAAACAGAAAATTTCTTTCAGCCACTCCACTGCGCCAAGTTGACCCCTGGATCTGATGGGTAATTCTCCTCGGACCCGATGAGCACTGATGACCAATGCAAATCTATGCATGTTGGCCCTTAAATGTACCTCATATCATAAAATACTTACCAATCAAATGCGTTTAGTTTCTTCGCCAGTACATAATAATTTCATACGGTGACTGTTACTATAAAAACTTACTTACAGGTTGTACCATACTCGTATAAACTATATTTTTCTAAATGATTGTATATATTTAAAAACTAGATACGTAAGCAGGTGTGTGTGTGTGTGTGTTGTTGATTTGTTGCTGCTGCGTGGCACATTTCCGATGTCTCAACGTTAATTTTGTTGAAAGTTAATGCTGTATAGAGAGTTATTGCATGTATTCTATTTTATCGACAATTCGCATTGGAATCGCATGAGTATGTGTCGTAGGGAAGCAGCGACAGTGCTGTCATAGCTATCGCTCCCTCCGATATAAATTATGCCAATTTTATTGAGCTTGCTTCATATGATATAGAAATAATACAAACTTTTAGAATGGGTTTCTGCCTAAATATATACAGAGATTCCAGGAGTCTAAGATCTGAACCACTGCAAACCGCTAGCTTTTTAAAATTGTCTAATCGGACAAGGGAGCCACAAGCTTCCGCATGCTGACGTACAGCGGAAAAAAAGGGGGTTGAGCTAAAATGTTAACCGTACGATAACTCCTCCCAGCATGCTCTGAAACTCTCTTAAAAAGCGTACGGGTAGTTGAGCCCACGTACGAGCATGAACAAAGTACACAACAAAATTTATAAACAAGAGAGCTCTGCATGCGGATGCTTGTGGCTCCCTTGTCCGATTAGACAATTTTAAAAAGCTAGCGGTTTGCATTGGTTCAGATCTCAGGCTCCTGGAATCTCTGTATATATTTAGGCAGAAACCCATTCTAAATGATCAAATAGTGCCCAACCCCTTTATATTAATAAAAACTTTTACTTGCCTAATAATCAAATTCTCAAGTCATAGGATACATCCCCCTCATAATTTTTAACCATAAAACCATAGAAAAATGCGTGCCTGAAGTGAAAAGAACTCGCCGATATAAAAAAATGCAGTCACAAGGTCAATCAAACAGGCAGGCCGTCAGATGGCGAGCAGTAGCAGACTATGACACGCGACCGCTCCAGTACCAGAGATCGATGGTATCAGCAGACTCCCCCTGACCTGTTGCGGCTCGTTGCCAAACAACCATCAGTTTACGTCTCTGCATATAAACGAGCCTTGGCAACGGCCCTCTGTATCGGTAGTATCTCGCTTGACCTTCACTATCGATCACAACTTTAGGGTAGTCGAGATTAAGTAATATTTTTTTTTCTTGCAAATATTAAATGAATGAGTAAAAAGCAAGAAAAGTACGCTCTCTAAATAGGGTTGAGGTGTTAAAAGAATCAGTGAACAGGTAATGCTTCAAAGAAGTTCAGTATTAAACTCACTTGAATTTGGTACTAGCTTCTTCTGGGAAATTTTTAATAAATGAGTTAAAGAAAACATATTCTAGCGCATAAGATATAAAATATCAGCGTGCACGTAGCTCTTAAAGAGGGACTTCACAATTAATATTGACTTTTTTGACACTGAGTAGTGGCACAAATAATTCCGAGGTTAAACATAATAACACAAGTCACGGCAAGTTCCTTCTCTCCAGTAGTGTGTTATGATTGACTGTGCCTGTCGGTCGAGAGCATTACAGCATCTGAAACTTAATTTGTGTCTGAGACCAGCGATTTTTGCTCCAACACGAAAAGAAAATATTCTTGGTCTTCTCTTCGTAACTAACACCTAAGTGATTAATAGTATCGACATCTGTGAAACAACAATGTCTGATCAAGAACTTTTTGAAATGAAAACTCAGCTCGTCAATTAAGAAAGACCTCAAAGTGATACACGCAGAAACACAATCACCAGTTTACGTGATATAAGCCTGAACAGCAGGTCGATATCGAATGGACGTTTTGGGTTCAACGCAAACTCCTCCCCACAAAAATTCGGAGCAGTGCCTTCGATTATTTTCGAAGTGTTTATGATTAAATATCTTTCCTTGCGTCTTTGCAGAGAGTATAGGGAGAGGAGGCGTAAACGCTCCCAATAGTTACATTGTTGGAGACCCCTCATCCCAGCAGTAAAAGATCTCTGCCTTCAGTCTGTATCTTATCGGGCACAGAGCCCGGTTTCTAGAGTTGGCAACAGTGCTCGGCCAGAGGGAGAACCAACGCTTTGTAAAGTGTAATCGTTGGGTGAACATCTCTAGTCTCGGGGGTGCGCAATATCCGCTCCATCCGTTTTCTACACCGCCGCACAATCAACGCAACCTGCTCGCTGAACCTGCCGGACTCCTCGTTAACACCCCCTAAGTCGCGGAGCGGAGAGAGGTCCTTCGCTCAAGAACAGAACCGCTAGCGGTGGTGTAACTGAATTTGTCGTCCGGGTGGGAGCCGTATTTCAGAAGTTCGAACTTGAGGTCGTCGTTATATTGCATGGTGTTTATCTCGGCTCAGCTGTAACTGCTCCGGAGATCACTCTGCAGTTCCATGAAACTTTCCAAACGGAAATCTCTCTCGGAACGCGTGTATTGTCCGCGAAGAAAGAAGCCCATGACTGTGCGAGTTTTTAATGCATATCTGCCTCTATATCAGCCACGTGGACGAAAAACAGCAAGGGACCCAACGCTGAGTCCTGAAGGACTCCACTGATTCCCATCGATTTGTCGCAGTGACAGCCCTCAACCACCACCGATTGCGTCTGTCCACTTAGGAACCCTCGAATCCACCTCAAGAGCTTGCCTCCAATTCGAAGCATAACCAACTTACGAATCAACAGGCCGTGGTCAACCTTGTCAAAGGCTTTGGCGAAATCTAAATATACGACATTCGTCAGCCTGTCTTCCCTCTGAACATTAATAGCACGTCTCTCGTGTTCCGGTAGCTGAGATAAACATGATCTGCCATTTCTGAATCCATCCTGCATTGGGTTAAAAGATCATTGGCTTTTTCTAAGTAGTCAACCGGACACTTTACGATTATTTTTTTCAAAAGTTTTTTTTTTTTGGGGTGGGGCCTGTTATTAAAAAGTTGATGAAAACATTCACTGTACGGATAAAAACATAATCTATATTTAGGAAAGGAAACTGCTTTGAAGTTTATAGACCATTTACAGATATAGATTTTTTCCTCAGTAGAGTGAAGGTTCACGGACTGTTCACTGCTTCCCACTTCCTATGGACGAGCACCAAAATAGTGATGACCTGGCGTACGCTAAACTCCAGTTGCACGCCCTTTTCAGTGAGTATCAGAAGAGGCTTACCAATATCCCAGTGGAGGAGTTAAAAATTTGCAGTGGACGGATGAGAGAGGGCTAGAGTAAAATTTGGAGGGGCTGTCGTTGATACGGGATATATGCATGTTGGTTATTAGATAGCAGCATTGGCGCTGAAGGAGGACATGGCTCATTTTATGAGAGGGAGACTTAAGCCCCGAAGCCCTTCCCCGTTTTTCTTGGCGACGCGATTGCCACCTCATTGAGGACAGCAGTTTCCCGATGGCCCGTGGCCTCCATCCTAACTTAACCCCTAATCTCTTGCAGAGGATTACCCCTGAGCAAATAGATGTCATGAAGACCAAGTTCAAAATGAGCTGAAGAATATGATATTGTCAACGGAAGAGGGTCAGCAATAGCTTACCTACATAGTCTCAGCACAAGCAGGGGAGGGGGGGAATGAGAGGAAGTTCAAAAACAAGATGTTCAAGGTTCTCTTTGGTATACAGCAGGCCAACCAGGAGTAGGAGGTGGTGGGTGTCCTGAGGAAGTTCATGGACGTCTGACAGCCCTCTCAAGATAGCCTCCTGAACGCTATTAACCTTAGCGCACAGGGAGGCATGTATATACCTTTTCATAAAGTACAACAGGGCCCTCTCGCTAGCTCTGCCGCCACAGAGCGGCTTTTCAGAAACGGTGGGAATATGCTGAGGTCCACCTTGGACGAGGTTAATTTGAAAATGTGGCCTTTCTAAAGAACAACTTACACATCTTGGGGTAACAGCAGTAGAAGGAGTATAAAAAAGGGGAAGGGGAGAAGAGAAAGAGGGAGGAGAAGGAGGAAGAGAAGGAATACTAAGGAGAAGAGGAGGAAGAAGAAAAGAATAAAAATGGTGAAAACAGAAAGAGATGACTGGTCGAATTTTCAGTTCTATCTGTACTGTTTGTTTAAAATTACAATAGCCGTAAACAGTTTTTTTTATCTTTTTGATTCTCGTTCTAATCCATTTTAAATTATTTTTGTTGTAGACACAGGGAAATTATCAGATGCGCATAAAAATCACTCAGGGGTGAACTAAGATACTGGAAGGCCCACTGCGAGAGATAAATATTGAGATGCAGGGGCGCAGGCGCACTGGTAAAAAAAAGAGGCGCGCTCCCCCCTGCGTATGATCCCCTTTCCAGAACTACTATCGCTGGTACTCGCAAATTTTTGGCACAGATTGGAGTGGGCGAATCTGCAACCTTCACCTTTCTTACTGAAGCGGAGCGGACTTGCAGCGCCTGGAAGGATACCCCGTTTCCGTCCGAACATCCCTTCTCGCGCTTAATCTCGCTGAGGACAAATTTAAGACTAAAGACTAACTTGCCTCCGCTCTTACGCTCCACGCACGAGATACACATATATGAACCCAGGGGTCGGATGCTCAAACACATTGTAAAGTTACAAACATCGTAACTGTACAGCTGGAGGCACGAATGCAACCATGTAACTGCTGAAGTTTTACATTTTTTACAGTTCAATTTAACAGCTGAGTCTGTTTGTTATTTAGGTATTCATTGGTTGGAGGTTCTAAATAACTTTGTGAAGATTAGCGTAAAAAATTGACAAAATCTGAGCCGAAAATCGGTAGTTCTTCAAGGAACTGTACAGTTTACGTTACGTAACTTTACAAGTCGTTTGTGCAACCGGCCCCTGATCAACTTCAATCCACCCAGGTGATAGGCAGGAAGCTCCGAGTAGGTCAGGTGACTAAGTCTACCTCAGTCCCAGCACTTAATAGCCGCTCCAGTGATGGCCAGCTCGCACCGGTCACAAAGCTGCCCAGACGGAGGCACGCAGCAGAAGGTAAACACATACCTGAATGCCCCACAATGTCCTCCGCTAACTTGCGTCACAGCGACACCAATAAACGCTTGGTAAAGGGAAATTCTCTGCATGGATGAACAATTCCCTATGGCCAATGACCTAACCTAAGTATTCCCAATGGTCATTTATTGTATACTGTAGGTAGCTCCAAGGATGGCGTTTAACTTACTGTGACTCCAAGTTTGCCGTTAATGAATTTACCCAAAGAGTGACACCGAAACTTACTGAGACTCCAAGATTGCCGTCAACGAATTTTCCCTCTGGAAGTTCTTCTTCTCCTTCTTCTCCAGTCTTCGGCCTGTACTCTGCCTCATCGTTGAGAACAACGTTGCCGACCTCCTGTGACAAAATAAAAATTTTTTATTCTGAGAATTATCACTTTTTCTTATTTACCAGAATCTCAGTCATAATGGTGAAACCAATTTATTAAAATTTTTAGAAACTAGGTATATAAATGTTTGAACTTAAGACGTTCACATGCAGTTGAACTAAAATAAATATTATAGGTAGTTTCTTTTGAGTGGAAGGAAAAAACTCAAATCGTAAAAATTTTATACTCCTCATGAAAAGATAAAACTTGAAAGATAAAACATGGATACGATAAAGCGAATTATTTTCATTTGAGGTTTTAATTATTAGAAGAGAATCAGGAACGAGTCTAATGCTCAATGAAACTCAGAAGCTGTTAGCACCATCTACGTTAGTGATCTGCTTGCTCTTGGCTTCTATAGGGGGGTGGTGTTCAGTTCCATACTAGGGTAAATGTAATTCTTTCATGAACTGCATATACTACATGTTACATCCAGACAGCTTTGATTTTTGGCAATAATAGATCACCTATTCGGTTGAATTCAGAAATTTTCCCCATGAATGACAACACCCATCTGCATGTACTGTACCAAAATGAATCAAATCTGCCCATACGTACAGGAACAATGGCCATTATTGTTTACGGGTATAATTTTTATCGTTCTTATAATTAGGTAGGACTAAGAAGAAAGTTAACTAGGTAAACACAAACATTTTTTTAATTTAATGCAACAAATACACTGCAGCTCCATACATAATTATGAACTTTATAACGGGCATAACAATACGACAGAATTGAAATAATAAGAGAAATATCAGGTGATAAAGTTGTTATTTGTTAATATACTGCAGTACCTGCGCTGTTAAAAATGACAGCGAGGAGTTTGTCAGGACTCGTCTTTATCTATCCTACTTTCGTTTCTAATATGCTTCTGGAGAATACGCTGTAATGTCCAGCCAAAATTGTCATGAGAAATTAGTGCTCTCTTTCAATTCAGCTACTGCCGATGCCAGATAATTGGAAGCGGGGATGAACAACTCACCCGTCGTTTTGAAATATAATTAAACTAGGTAGCATAGATACTGCAGCATTAATAACACGCGAGCTGCGCATCTTCACAACATGCTGTTCCTATGAAAGTCTAATGTGGCCGAGGTATAAGTAGCATAATCGCCCTCCCCCATAAAAAAGAAGTGCAGAAAAACTTTTACATTAGCAAGCAGTAAAGCATTACTGAAAGAAATTAATTCCCGTCGCGTATCCTAGCTACAGAAGGATAAGACTTTACTACATCTAAGTTTTTCTCTTAAAGCAAAAACAGTAACTCTCCGTCAAGGGAAGACAGCAAGATGAAAGATTTAATTGTGTCTACTGTTCCGTGAAAAAACATCCCTTTATCTGTGCTTCGTTGATCAGCTGTTGAATTTATGCGTCGTGAACTGAGAGCAAGCATATGTTTCGATGGAGGGGGAGAATTATAAAAACCAGACTACAAGGCAACGATATGAGAAGCTGCAAATACCGTATCTTCATTGTTTCGATTTCAAGAAGTGTTTAAAGCAAGAAATGCATGCAGATAAAGAGATAAGGATCTCACTTTTGCCATCTTCTGCAACGTGATCATCGATCTGCATGAAAACGCAATTTGATTACAAAAGAGGTAATCTGGCCTATTTATTGCCTATTTCGCTATAAGAGCGTGACACGAAACATAAAAATATAAATATTTACTTGTAGATGACACAACAATTGATGAATATAACCATTCATATGGTGTAATACTGTTGATAGGTTATGCAATGGCTTCCCAAGGTTTACCTTTTATTGAGAAGTGGATCCACAATGATACATATTTCTCTTCAAATATTCAATAAGCCCTGTCATTACACTGGCCCCTCCGTCAAACGTGGCCAGAGAAGCCTATAATTACGTCCCGTATTCCACTTTATTTTTTCTTTACTGCATGGGAAAATGTATTATCTCGCATGAATAAAAGGTTTTTGTCAATGAAAATTCTAGCTTGTTCAACCATGGCTTAAATTTATCCTCTAAAAAGGCATCATACGCATTAAATGCCATCTTAATTATTTGTAGAAATATCCAAAGGCCAACCAACTTAGCTCTAATTATGATAGCGAAAAATGTGACTCCTTGTGACTTACCTGCTTCTGAAGTCGATGCCTATCACACAAATCAGACTTAGGTCCTTCTTAACCTTCGAAGTTATATGTGACAAAATATGCCAGGAAACAACCCTAAAAGTATCTTGGTCATCCCTAGCACAGAGTTAGAAGGCTCAAGAAATTTCAACGCAATTTGATGATATATACCCTAGATTTTTAATATGTATTTCTAATGCAGGCTACCTCTTTCCAAAATTTGGGACAAGGTGTTATTCCGATTTGATGTTGAAACAAGTTTTTGATCCATAGTTATACTATTATTTGGCGTTTTCTTAATAATTTAGGACACTGAAATTATTACTGCTTCACAGGTGGGGCCATCGTTGATTTATAAATTTGGTGATAGATCAGATATATTTGACTACGGCATGAGCACACATGCTGCCATACTTCAGTAGATATAAAGATATTAATTGAAACGAATAACTTTTCTATAATCAAGAAAACACCAGGCTGTCTCATAATTTGACACGCAGTGTACATCATTGTTTGGAAATGAGCAGCACCCTCACATCAGTAGCCCCGGGCTGTTCATGGGCCTGCGTACGTTTTCCTTTTGCTTAAAATAGGCCGTTCGAGAAAAAAATGCAGCGCGATTTTCAAACCTTACTACGAAATCATATATGGTGCACTCACGTGTCATCATAGGTTGGGTAACTGATATAAGGATGCTAAGATAGGTTGAAAATGCACTCCGACAGTGGTGTGCAAGATTAGTATCTTTATGCGTCTAGAATAAAATGTACTTACCGTCAGTGGTGGTTTGTCCAAGGTTCCGTCCACAGGAATGACGGGAGGAAGGTCTTTGCTTGGGAAGCAACCCATCGCGGAAAGCAGATCCTAGTGGATCTTCAGACCTTCAACTGATCACGGATTTGTGTATATGTATTTATAGTCGAAGCAAGTTGCAGCTGTTTATTAATTTACTTCACTGAAGGTGGACATGTCTTGCATGATCTCCACTTGAATTAATACAAAAGTTTTCAGTCTAAAACCACGATGTCCGTCATGCTATTAGTGGAACAAATGTTCATGTTGATCTCTCACAAAGGTGTCGGGAAAAATTGTTTGAAATTTAACTCCAGGAATTATTTCCAAAATGAGCAGTTTGCAGTTCCAAATAAGCATTTCTTCGTAGTTCTGGTTTGAAGTTTTTTGCACTATAAGAGTAGCAACAGCTTTGATTATAATTTGGGGTCTAGATGAACAGAAAATGCATTATTAGAGCAACTTCATCTTATAACTAGCAATAACATCTTGCTCTATCAAGCCCTTCTCTAGAGATTCATATAACTAGGTACGACAGTATTGATTGATTTACATCACTTAAATCATTTGTAGGGGGCGTAACTTGTTCCCCTCTGAGTGTTGACAATATTTCGCCTACTAGAGTGACGCACAACGTAGGAGGAGAAGACAAGCATATACTTCTTTCATGTTTATTGCGCGTTCACCCATTCATAGTGTCTGTAACAATAGAATAAAACCAAACAGAATTTGTACAATAAAATACTCTAGAATGAAAGGATACGTATTTATTAAGAGAAAATAAGATTCTGTATTCGAATAGGTTCTCTATAACGTGCTTAAAACACTCATCGGCAACAATATTCTTTCAAGGTACATTCAGTAAAGGATTTTCCATTTATTACAATCCGTCCCACCCGAGCTGAGGCATGCCGCCACACAAGTTCTCTCTCCCGTAGGAATACCACGGGAGACGAACCGAGCGGCGAGAAGGCACAGCTCAGGCAAAATATAAGCCAACTTCCCGAAATATTGGTTAATCCGGCCTGTGGGTGCCGCAACTTAAGGAACACTAACAAGTAACCCCGGCGCGGCTTATACGTTAGCTCTGTTGTATCCGCAAAAGTACAACTAGAAGTGACAAATAAATTCTTGATCCGTTTGGCTAAATCGTATGATAAAATATTGCGGCTATATCATAAATACAAACAGCTTGTTCCAATTTGCACCGAAGGAGCATTAACATTTGTAGTTCTTGGTCACAGATTTGCAACAAGAGTTATATCTGTTTCTTGCAATAGTGTCTCTCTTTCAAAATTAGAGTAATTAGCTGCTAAGTCCAAGGCAATTCTAGATAAAATATCTGCAATATTTAATAATATTTACAGTGTATCTCTTTCAATAACTTTTTACTGGGTTAATTATTGAAATACTAGTAGCCACGACAGTCATGGATTGATGGCAGAAATATGTACCTAATGGAAACTTTCGTATTTTCACTAATCTTCGTTGCTCTTAATAAAGGATATTTATCATTTTCCATTCCTTCGCTGAGGTTCTGCTCGAAGGAAAAAAGGAAGGACAGAAAGAAAGAAAAAGAAAGAAAGCAAGAAAAAGAAAGAAGCGAATTTCCGCATCTGCTCAATCGCTTGAACGTCCTTCAGACCTCTATACTTCTTAAATAATAAAAAGGCTCTATATTGCTAAAACAACAGCCCCTTTGCTAAATAATGAGCAAGTTAATTTCTAGTGTGTAATTCTTCATATCGTGACGAAGAAACCAAGCAATACACCAAGCAAGCTGCAAACAAAATTTATAGTTATTAACTGTATGATAAGATCCAATTAATGAATTATAAACTAGAGCATCCTTAGAGTGCATACCTCCGCCAACCACGGTAAAGTTAGCGAAAATTTCAAGTTGGACCTAAAATTCTGATTTCCTTTTATCGTCACTAAAATTTGGTCATTTGACCTTCGTGATAGTGATAACAGCTTCGGTAATTTTCTTGGAATTCCGTGCGTAACTTTTTGGATTCTTTTCTGACAATCATTAGTGAAATTAGCGAACCGATCATCAGCGAAATATAGCCATTTGTGCCTTTTAAAATGTTTAACAACTTCTACGAATTTCATGAAGATCCGTTATCACTTTTTGAGTTATGTTAGTGACAGGTATAAAAACAAATACAGAGAAAAACGGACAAACAGATCAACACGAAAATTTGGTCATTTGCTCCCTGTAATTCCAAGGCCTGTGAATTTCACAAAGATCGGTCCACACCTTTTTGGGGTATGCTACCCGGAAAAAAGAGACAAACAAACAGTTGAATGGATCTTCATCGTAAGTTAATTATCTGTTTCTTTTAACATACCTCACAACCCCCGTAAATCTTGCAAAGATCCCTGCATAGCTATTTGTGTTATCTTGGTGACAGACAGAGAGACAAGCACGCAAAAAAATACTACTAACAATAACCTCCTTGGAAGACTTAATTAGTGACACATTTGCCGGTACTTTAAGCAATGAGGATAATAATTCCATGATACTGAGCAGATTATTGATAGGTTTGTTACCAAACACGATTCACTATATGTCTGTCGGTAACGAGGTAAAACCTGCTGGGAAAATAAAAGTACATAAAAGAATGTAGACGGCCCAAGGCATCTAACAGCGGAACTATGGAAGTCAAAAATAAAGAAAGAGAAAAATAAGACAATGAAATTAATCACGGAAAATGAAACATTTGAAATAATATTTAAGTAATTTAAGTCTTCGAGACGTTTCACAAATAAGAAACAAGGAAACAGAGCTTTCAACCCGGTTCCACAGGTGACCTCGGAGAGACATAAACGATGACTGCAACTGGCAGCGCTCGCCCTCGCCCAATGAAACAGCAAACTTGTGAAGTGCAACAGTTCCAAGAATTCGTCTTTTGGGCACACGGAGGGCCGGTAAAATCGACATAGTCAAGATGATGCTAGGTTGTTGCACGATGTTTTTTATAAAATGTGGAAAAGTAACTAAGTTTGCACCGGCAGTGAAGCTTATAGTTATGGATTGTCATTGTATGAAAATGGTTTTGGCTCTTGGCAAATATATGTTTTTGAAAGGATAAGAACAAATTTATTTGAACTACCAGGTTTATCTATCATTCTTAGTCCTGGAAAATAAGCTACTAATATAATATTTACTACATATAAGAAATGATTACCGAGAGATTCAACGAAGTACCTGACAATTCATATTATTTCCTGAGTGTCTGTGTTAGTTATTAACCGAGATCGCTCGAAATCAGATTAACAAAAGTTGCATACATTGTTTTTTGCCTCGTTGATTTGACATTAAGTAAAATAGAAAAAGAATATACGTCTGTTCCAAGGATCTTTCGTTATCGAAGTGTGCAAGTAACCTTTTGTCGGTGTGAGCATGGCATTTGAGTTGAACTTTCCGGGTGTTCTCAGACTACTTCTTTGACGTCAGCAACAAACATTTTCTGCTTACCACAACACCAACAAAAGTTATACAGTAAATCCTAAGCTTTTTCTTGGTGCGTTCCTCCTTTCCAACTAACAACTCGCTCGCACACCCTCATTGCTGCGTGTCAACAATACCCGGTCGCAACATAACGATTTACATTACAATTTCCAAGTCACAATCTCGAATGATTTCGCATCTATGAGTTCCCATGTCCAACTATTTAGGTACATACTGATACACAGTTAGTATAGGTTACTTCCTTACTGGGTTGGTTGGCCTCTCCGTTCTCCTACCAATAATGATAATACACAGGAAATATCTTTTTGCTGAACGTCAAGGGGGCGGTTCCTTAAGCCAATTAAAATCAAGTATGAAGACGTTTGAAGTACCTCTTAACGGGAGCACGGGTACTGAACTTCACTTTATTCTCACAGCAAAGTTTTATTTGTCCTGCGCTTAAGATACACAATTTGTGTAAATGATCAATGATTGAACAACTAAGAAAAGCGAAAAAAACGGAGTTTCGACGACGGATTTATTTCTTGCCGCTAATTTACGACGGCGCAGGCCACTGGTATGATCAGAATCCCCCAAAACATAAAAAAATCCCATACATCTAAAAATACAAAAAATCGTAAGAGTTTCATAAATCATAATAAATCCCAATGATAATAACAATCCCAAAAATCACAAAACCCCATTAATCATAAGAATCAAATAAATCATGAAAATTCCTAAAAACTATAAAAAATCCTCCAAATCATAAAAATCTTATAAATAAAAAATTCCAATAACATAAAAAAATAAAAAATTACAAAATAATGAAAAATTCCAAATGTCATGAAAAATCCCATAAATCATAATAAATCCCCAAAATAGTAACAAATCCTCATATTCATAAGAAATTCCAAAAGTCATAAAAATCCCCAAAATGATAAAAAAACCCTCAAAAAGGCAGAGTGGCGGAGCATGAACCAAGGAAGTTTAATAGAAAAGGAGGGAACGCAAAATCTTAGCGACGAAGCTCAATTTTCCAGCAAGACCGAAGCCTGGCTGACTGGCTAACTATATGTTTTGCAATAATACATGGGAGTTTTTGAGCTTTCTGCGTATTACACTGCAAGAAATACACATTGTAGTGTGCGAGTGTGCCTACATGCGGGAACTGACGCACACCAAGCTGAATATCCAAGGAGTGACTGGCAGCTTGTAGTTGCTAAAGGGCTGTAGCATTGTGGCCGGACAGAGCAGGTATGAGAGAAAATAAAGTTCGAGTGGAATATTTACCTACATACTTTATTAGCTGCAGTCTTCTGCCAAGAATCACAGCAAGATTGCACTTATAGCGCTCTTTAAATCTAATATAGAATATGTTTTTGTGGTAAAACGCGTCACCATAAATCAGCCACGACGACAAAAACCGCAGCCTGGCTTGCTTGGAGAAAAAAAAAAAAAAAAAAAGGACAGTGTTCCTTTCTTGCTGTTGAACCTCCTTGAATTGGAGAATATTGCAAATTATGATAAAATCCATGCTGCTTAGAAATATTTAAAATGGGTACATCTAGAACTAATGCTAAGGACCCATAAGATAAAAGAACATTGCTAGTACATAGACAAAATTACTATGCAATAGAGTAAGCATTGAGAGGAAAGGAAACGTGTAGATCAAAAAGTAAAATCACAAGTCCACGGCCAAAATCAGCAATAAGCCGACCTAGAAATGTTAACCGAAAACCAGATACAAAAGTATATCTGGAAGTATTATTTTGCATAATGGATTCTTCAACTTTTTATAAATTGCCATCTCTATAAGAATACAAGTCTAGTCGTGATTTTCGAGTTAATCAATTGGTGGCCAGCGCATATTTTTTATCTTCGAATATAATGTACAGTTTTACTATACAGCAGGATTGTAATTTGGAGAAGAGGTATTAACAACAATAGCTTGTATTTTGCTATGTCTATTAATTTTTGAGCCATAATTGAGTATTTACATATATTATAGTAGATAGTCCTATTTCTCCATTAACACAGACAACAGTTGTTGCCTTTTAGAATAGGAAATGCTCAACTCGATTAGGACTAGTGTGTTTTACAAAGAACGTGTCATACAAATGTTATTGTACAAAACACAACAATCATTTACCCCCCCCCCCCCCCCCCCCCAGAAAAAAATGCTTCGAACTATCTAGAATCCTATTGTGACTTAAATGTTTTTGTGTCTTTAAGAGCTTTGGCATACTGCATGGTCCGTAAGAATCAGAGAGAAATAGATATACTGTACGCAGTATTTAAATTTTGCAAGTTATTCTGTTGGTCGCTGCCCCCCCCCCTCCTCTTTACCCGGATAGTTTGTCTCTTGCAAGAGTTCGAATTTACATGCTGACGCTTATGCTAGTACATAGTATTTCTTCTAACAATTCAGTATTTCCCGTTGGGGTGCATATGAACCTACTGACCCCTTGTGGTTCACGCACGGACCCCCTACTTGTTCATGACGTTTAGAGCTGCTGTGGCAATATTAGATTAGAATATTTAAGGTTATAGGAGGAAAAATATATGTTTAAATAACTTATAGTAATATTTTATATTAATTCATTACAATTGAAAAATTTTAACTATGGTTTAGTTACCCCTAAATGCTTTAGCCCGATCACAATAACATAGCTTTTTCGTTTTCAACAACGGCGAGAACAACATATGCTATCATTCAATGCAAATAGTCTTTTAGGGCGAGTCGAAATAAATTCAAAAGAGTTAAAGGTGAAAACTCGCTGTATGTGAATAATGCGCTCAGCCAGTATGTCATGTGACTGTGGCGTGGGTAATTATATGTTTGGCTTATGTTACTATGCCACTGTCGTTCTGTATTAACTAGAAAGCAATTGCCTGGAAGCTATCGACATCTACAAATACTCTTTCAGAACGTAATATACGAAGTTGATGCCATTTAATAGCGGGAGTCCGTGCGCTTCGGGGCGATTTCAAAGGGGGTCCGTAGAAAACTGAACTTTGGGCACCACTGTTCTAACTGGTCATTATCATTCATCGCTCTATATACCTATACTAACTTGCAGGAGATATAAACTTATCTACAGCTTTCTTTGACAGAAACCAATTTTCCATGACCAAAATAGTACTCATCTTCTTTAATGGTTTAGTATGAAATTTGATATGAGTACTAGCCCTTAGTTATTAATTTTTATCTTCAACGAAGAGGTGCTGAGGATGGGCGAAGTTCCGAATCGTTGAGAAATGCCATTTCACCAATTGACGTCGAGTTTATATATTTTTATACGACTTAATTTATAACCTGACACGATATTCAATACTTCGTGTTATATTTCTGTTACGTGACTATCGTTTCTTGAAACTGTTGAACCAGCTACTGGAGATTGGGTCAGAGTTACAATATGGAAACAACGTTGCATTTTTCAGAAGTTTAAATTGATCCTGATTTCCAAGTATACTCACTGTGCTCGTGGAAGACAAATGCCAAGAATTTGCAGCAGTCTTCCTACAAAGGGAGCTTCCTTAGGGTACAGAGGGGGCGTCGAGCTTCTACCATGCTGGGGTCTCATCGATTGACAATTCAAGGTAAAGCAATGATAGACCTCGTCTCCTGGACACTGATCATTGACGCACTGCTACCAGTTGCACACTTGTGCACAATTTTGGCCTCAATCCGTAAAGGTCACTTCGAGTTAGAGCGATATGTGTTGCATAATCCAGCACCCTACACAATGTAAGATGAGACAGTACGCCGCTTCTAACTTATTGTTCCCCGGCCTACAGCGTACTTATACACCCGATCACTCAGAACCCTGTCCAGGACCTGACTTTTGAAATATAATTTTTAGCTGGCAAATGCGAACACGTGCATTGTCATTATGGTTAACGTTGGCAAGTTTTCCTCTGATACTTAGAAAATGTTTACACCTATTTATTGTGCCAAATATGTAAAGCTTCATGCTTAAAACCACTTTTTATTATTATACGTCTAGTATGCTAATAGTAATACATAAAAGCCTCGCGACCCATGGCGTTCACTGTAATGAAAGAGAGGAAGAAAGTAGGGATATAGAGTACGTCAAGCATAATGTAGAATCCATGCATGAGGTTATTCCCCCACGGGATCTTCGTGCATGGGAATAGAAAGTCAGGAAATAAGCAGAAAAACTAAAAGCATCACCAGTAGGAGCATGAAAAAATAAAAGCAGCAAAGTTGCCACAAAGAAAAGAGGCCTAACTAAAAGGCCGGGATCCCCCTAGGTGCGCTGCTCGCTAAAACATAGGCTGAGCGAACCTGACTAGTCGAACTCAATGACCTATGGCGGTTCACACGCTTTTTATTACAATAATATAATATTTACCTTGGGCAACGACGAAAACATTATTTTGTTAGGATACATGCAATTAAGCTTTCGATTTCTACTGAAACTATCTTCAGGCGACGACGGCATTAGAATATTCAGAAATGTCTGAATTTGTCACCATCCAACAAGTACCATAGAAACTCAAGAATAATTTCCTATCGTACAATAAATACATCTGTTTACTATGAATAAATCAGCAGAACTTGCTTGATCGTTCAATGTCGGTCGGAATTTGTGAATGTAGATAGACTCTAATATACGCGTCAAAATCAGAGCATTGGTCTAAAATTGTAAAATTTTCTTGCTTTATTGGATTGTCACTATCTATAGAATGATTTTTGATACTGCTGTAATTTGGATTATAAGGGTACTTGTGTTCTAAATGATATTCTTCTATGTTGACATATTCTCACCGTTAGTTGCTTCCTGC
Source organism: Parhyale hawaiensis (assembly GCA_001587735.2). NCBI lineage: Eukaryota > Metazoa > Arthropoda > Malacostraca > Amphipoda > Hyalidae > Parhyale > Parhyale hawaiensis. The sequence goes on along the minus strand of LQNS02278101.1, from coordinate 9,142,651 downwards.
CGCGACCTATATACATAGGTGAAACCAGGAAGCAACAGACGGTGAGAATATGTCAAAATAAAGGAGTCTCATTTATGAAACAACATAGTTGCAGATGCAATTGAAAAAACTTAAAAACAAATGTACCCTATTCAAAGAAAATATAACTGAAACTGTAAAGTTTAAAAACTTACTGGACTCATACTTACTGAAAGTATGGGGATTCTCAGTTGGTCCTGAGATTGGTTCAAATTGATGTGCATGCTTTATATTCGTGACACACGTAATTATGTGTCGGAAAAGACAAATGTATAGCCTAATTAGGTAAGTACCGTGTAAGCTTCCAGCCGGAATAATAGTGAGTACATCTTTATTTGCGCTGTTCACCGGACTCTATTTTGCAAATGAACGATTTTTTTAAGGTTTGTGAAACGATTAAACTTAATGCGTCATATAATACTCAAAACAACTAAAGGCTTAGGCTTAACCCTGAAAGGGCCAGTGCAATTGATGAATAGGGTACATTTGTTTTTAAGTTTTTTCAATTGCATCTGCAACTATGTTGTTTCATAAATGAGACTCCTTTATGTTGACATATTCTCACCGTCTGTTGTTTCCTGGTTTCACAATGCTTTGCCCCAGAAATGCAATATACTATAGAGTTAACTTATCTTATTCTATCGCGACTACCCGAGTAACTATGACTCGTGGGCCTTACACGGGTACCATGTAGGAAGATGGGCAAGTGGTGGGTGGTAATTAAAGAGCGAGATGTGGGCTCCTACTGTGGTATCTACCACTGGGCTGCTCTATGTTATGACCACCTGGGGCCTATGAGGATTTCTCCACTGTGAACGAAATGTAGTGTTTTCATTACGGTAAAATGTGGGCTTTCCAGCTATAACCGAACATCAACTCAGACCCATGTGGGGTCCTGTGGGTTCCCCATTTTGGGCGACGGATGTTGATTCCCAATTGGGTAACAACCGGACTTTCCAGCTGATCCCATATTTGCAAATTTAGCGGATCTTTCTACGTCAGACGCATATGTGATCATGTGGGTTTCTCCATTGCCGGCGATGTATGGGGATTCCCACATGGGTAAGAAATAGGCTACCCATCTATATATCCCATATTAGCTAGTATATTGACTGATACATTAGAACACAATTTGCAATCAAAATCATACACGTTATCTTTAACTTATAATGTAGCTTATGACATACTCAACAAATTAGGTACAGAGCTTTAGTTTTATCAGTGATCTGACTTGCCATAAAAGTAGGTATTCGTGGCTAAGTGGGTTAATGCTTCTGTGTTAGGCAAGTAGGTTGCAAGTTCGATCCCAGGCTAGGCAAATTAAGATTTAGTGGGCAATTCAAGGGACAATTGTAGGAAATGTATGGGTAATTTTTTGGGGTTTCCCAAGAAGTACGCACCTAAAAACTTTTTAAAAAAGTAGTTGGGTCCCTTATGGGCTTCACATGTGGGGTGTAACTGGGTAAATGATGGAAAACTAATGGAGTTTACCTTTCAGCGGCCTGTATGGGCTGCATCAACTGGGGCTCATTAGGGATGTACGTGACCCAATGCTGGGTTTTCCATGTAATCCACTATAAAACTTTACAAAAAAGGACCTGGGACACATATGGGCGTCCCACATGGGCTCCATTGGGCTACAGGTGGACTGCACCAAGTGGGATCCATCTGGGACGTGCGTGGACAAGTTCTAAGGTTTCCATGTAGGACCCATTCAAAAAACTTTGCAAAGAAAAGGACCTGGGGCCCATATGGTCGCGAATGGGCTTCTCACCTTGGCCCCACGTGGTGCCCGCCCCTACTGTTGCTCGGGTGGCTCGCTACACTGTTTTTTTTTTCATTACTGGAGAAAAAACACTTGTAGCGAAATAGCACAGTTTCAGTAAGATGACGTTAAATCATTCAGTATACTATCATACATCTGATCTGTCCCACGCTCGTATTCTACGACGACTGTTCGAGTACATTAGGAATATTACATCTAGTTAGCTATGAAGGATAACTGCTATTGCGACACCTCTATTATAAAACGTAGATTTATAAGGACAATACATTATTGTTAAAAATTTGAGAGCGCAGGCATACTGCACTATAATGGAGTGGGATACACCAGGTGCAATGCATGGATCAGTCGTTTGCGGTTAACAATAAGCAGCATTCCTGGATGTAAAGTATCATCGATAGACAGGGCAAAGTCGAATTGAGCCAAGTCCAGGAGTCTTAACTTGCTCAGAAATTCAGACAGGGTTGTTGCTTTCGCTACTTTGATTCTTGTTACAAACGCTAGCAGCTACCCGTTAATGGTGGAGACGGCTGAATACTTCGGTTTCCGGAGCAGGATAGCTAGGGCCTTTGGCTGAACAGATGCGGGGTTCACATCTGAAAATCTTTTTAGCGGGGCAAAACCAAGGCACCAGTATCGAGTTCCTGACAAGTGAAGCCAATTGGGCTTAGCTTTTCTCTACTGCACCGGGCTAATCGATGGCACCTATAGTCTCACTACCCATAGAGTTTTCTGCGATTGTAAAAAAGGAAGGATAAAGTAAAACATACCATGTCCTGCAAAACAATCAACCTATTCCTTGGAACAACTGCCTGGTAAAGAAGACGAGCTGTGCCAAAGCTCATCAGCTGGAGTACCAAGAATCAATAAGCAACGTAGTAAGCCCAAGGAATTCCCCTCCAGAGTTCATTTATGAGGTTAATCTATATATAACTACTATATAAGATCCTTGGGTACAAATTACAAACTTAAAATATGCATTTTGTAAGAATAAACACATTGGACAGTCCTAGTCTCATTAATGAAGCTAAGTGCTTGACGCTACCACTTACAATTATCAATCCACCACTTAACTCTGTTGACTCGACACAAAGAAATTGTGCTGCAGTGTGCTAAGGCTCGACTAAT
>LQNS02278101.1:9120310-9139085 GCA_001587735.2 Parhyale hawaiensis | reverse complement strand
GGCAGGTACGCTGGCTTCGATCCGTTGCATTGAGTTTCAGGCTCTGACTCACAACTGGTTACCCTTATTCCGTAAAATAGAGTTTTCAGCCGGTGCAGCGTAACCGTATTGCAGCTAACACTTGCAATACGATTTAGTGTGTCAAACCCAAGTCTTTTACATGCAATTTCTGACAAGTTAAGCATCAAAGGCTTAATTTCGGCGCCCAATCGGACGTGAACTAAAACTGGTTTGAATCCAAGCTGAGTGAAACTCAGTAAACAAAAATAAGAAAATTGGAGCGGTGACGACCGTACATGCTCCCTAGGCCATACATGCATTCTGCAGGGCTCAACGTACGCAACACCGTGAAAAAAGTCTGTGAAATTACGGAGAAAATGCTCTCAATAAAATAGGGCACCAATGTTCAGTTGCTGATTTTCTGTAATTTTCCAATTACTCCCGGTAAGTGTACAGCGTTCGATCTACGTTTCGAACTCATGCACGTCTAACGTGGCTCATTGAAACTAACGCCCTGATCGAGTGCGCTATGGTGGACTATTATTATACTAGCTGGAACCTGTGAAAATTCCACAAATGGAAAGCACTATGCTTCAGGAATATATCGGACCCATTTCATCTTAGTTATTCTGTCCTATGCTAGAGGCCGTGCCGTCATTATGAATGACGGCAAAAAATTAACACTTCACGAAAACCCCCGCCATCTCCTGTGCTTCTTACTCATTAGAAGGCTTCTTAAATGTAAATTCAGTCTTCTGTCTAAATAGTCTATACTGTAATAAGGGAGATGTCTGTCCGTCTGTCCGAAGCCTCAGTTTCCCCTAATACACAAAAAAAAAAAAAATTCCATGGTACCCAACTTTTTTGCCAAAAGGGGCAGGCAGGCATAGTTTTATTTTTCCGCTATCTAATACTGAAGAAAAATATTCCATGATACCCAAATTTTTTTTCGCCACTTGAAATCTGAACTTTCTCCTATCTTATACCTATAGAGCGTGACAGAAAAAATATAAATATAGTTATAAATAAATAAAAAAGACGGTGTGGGTTTCGGTGAAGTGTTAATTTTTTGCCGTCATTTATAATGACGGCATGGGCCACTAGTAAATAAATAAATAAATAAAAACACGACGTGACTTATATAGTACTGATAATACTGAAAGAACCTATGTATATTCAACAGAATAAATACATTGTTATTAACTAAAAAAGCCCCCGACCCGTATCAAGCATACGAAGCGCGTAAATATGTTCCAAGCCAAACCGCCAATCTTGTGCCTGTGATCCGAAAGCAGTTCCAGCTCGAAATAGTGCAAACTTTGTTCTCTTCTCTCCCGAGGTGGTATCAAATATACTTACCGTAATTTTCCCGTATCGAATTCTGAAAGCGTAACGGTCGCACTAACTAACTAAAACAAACTAAACCTAACTAGCTAACTATCTAGCTGTCTATCTAGCCCTCTATCTAGTTCTCTATCTGTTTATCAAACTAACTAACCTACTAACTAACGAAGGTACGTAGGGAGGAACAAACAGAATTATAATATGATTATACATTAATGTAATTATCATTTTATCACCGTATCTACTGAATTTGTGATATCCATAGTGCAGACTCGGTCCTTTTACATAACTCGATAGGAATAGTTTATCTCGGCATTCCTGCCGGGAAGTCTCAGTTGGTTCAGTACGCTAGTACCGGCAAGAAAAACAGGGGCAACATATCTCGGAGAGACGAAAAAGAACATAGAAGATGACAGAAGAAAGAAATACTTGTACGGAGGGTCCAAGTGATGACTCTCCTCACAGGAGCAGGTAGGGGTCCCATATGGGAAGATGGGTCACTTACTACCATGCAGAGGCCCACCTCAGGGAACATAGGGAAGTATAGAGAACCTACCTAACCTAACGCACTCACCTTCTCAGTTGCGGTCAGCTGCAACGTCCCCTGCGGAGAAGGGCCTCATCTAGAATATACCCCCGAGGGCTCGATGATGTACTTCAGCCTAACTCCGAAGTGAAAACAACGCCATGTTTCACGCGTTGAAGTTAGCTCTAAGTCTCTTAACTTTCAATACATTGTCTCTTTTATTTTATTTGCAATTCACCGGAGAAATATTTAATTCATTAGATTACTCGCGCTGTCAAAAATGACAGCAAGGATTTTTGAAGACCCGTCTTCATTTAACATACTTCCGTTACCAATATGCTTCTGGAGAATACGCAACAAAGGACAACTAAAATTGTTATGAGAGATGAGTGCTCTCTATGTGAATTTATCTTTAGCAACACAATCGTCCCCGCACTTGAGAAGAAGTGCAGAAAAACGTTTACATTAGCAAGCAGCATTGCTGAATTAAGTTAATTCTTCCCCCCGTGTCATGCCTACCAAAGAATTGGGCTTCACATTGAAGAATTGGCACATCTAAGTTCCTATTTCTCCTGAAGCGAATATTCTGCGTCAAAGGAAAACAGCAAGCTAGAAGAATTAATTGTGTCTGCTGTCCGTTTAATATCACTGCTTCGTCTCTGCTTTGTTAATACGTGGTGAACTGAGAGCAAGCATATGCGCCGACGCACGGAAAAAGTAGAACATACGGAGAGGTTCCATTGCCGTGATGGAGGAAGCTGCAAATATGTTCATTTCTCCCAAGCGACGAAATGTATCAAGCAAGAAATGCATTCGGATAATGGGATAAAGATACCACTGTCGCTATCTTCTGCAACCTAGTCATCGATCTCTAAGAAGACGTACCTTATAACAAAATCTGCAACCTGACCTATTTTTTGCTTATCCATTTCTTTAAGAGAAGATACGAAATAAATCTATATCGTAATTCTGCTTGGGGCTCCATCCGTCCATCCATGCGTCCGCAAGAGACGTTTTTCCCTATTAGTTAGGGGAAAAATCAATTTGCCAGAAGTTCTGCTTTTCTCTGAGAGGAAGTTCAATACTCTGTTTTCTTTTCGATTGCTATTAAAAAATTTTCAATCAGTTTCGAAGCAAAGACATGAAATTCCTTTTACTTGTATCATACTTGTATACCGTACCAATTTCATATCTTGAAATATTCACGTTGCTGGGGTGGCATAACGATCCAAATATGGGAAAATTCGTATCCAGACTACGGTGCACTGAGCTGTTCTGAACTGCTTCATTCGAAAGCATATTTGAAGCGGAAGCGAGATGCTTAAAGAAATCCCGTGAGATGACAGAAAAGTGCTTTTGGTGATACGAATCAATTATTGAAAAAAGTGCTGAGTCTGTTGTACATTTATTTTGTGGGAAAGCTATCGCATATAAAGTAAAAAGTAGTCACGGGTCCCGTTATCGAATTAAAATCATCAAATTGACCAATGAAAAATTGCAATGTACAAATATGAAAGCCTAAATAATAATATCTTTAGACGATGAGAAATAAAGGTTAGCGAAGGTGTGTAAATATAGATAAGAGTTCTTCCGAAGAATGAGATTGCTATAGTCTATTGGTTTTCATCTGTCTTTATGTCTAGCTAGATCATGAAATACTAGGGCGAAAATTTTGCTCGTAAAGCATCTACGAGGTCCACTGGTGCTTTAGTGTCTGGCATACACGGCTACGTTAGGCCTACTGCGCATGAGTCGAAATACGGAAGCGCTTCACGGTCTTGGTATACACGTTTTTTTTTTTTGCGCGGTGACAACGGCTGAATCTATTAAGACACTTCGATTTGAAAAAGGTACAATTGCGAATTGAAACTCAATAGAAATTCACAGAGAGAGATTCGAAACTGAGCCAGCGTCCCTCGTTGTAGCGGAATAGCTACCTCGGCTTGGAGTTTATACAGTTTTTATATACAATAATATTAGACGACCTAACCAACATCTTTTACTGGACATCGGTTAACAACATGACCTTCAACGAATCAAAATTTGAAATTTTACGATACGGAAAAAACTTCTCCCTCACTGAATCTACATCCTACACGACGAGAGATGGAAGCGAAATCGAGAGAAAGCAAATTTTAAGGGTCTTGGGGTGAGAATACAAGATAATGAAACTTTTGAAGATCATGGGGCTCGAGTTGTTACCGTAGGCAAGAAGTGGAGCGGATGGGTGCTTCGAACTTTCTCTTCACGAGAGGTACACACAATGCTCACCTTATGGAAACAACTGATGCTGCCACGGATTGAATACTGTTCACCTCTTTGGATGCTAAGCAAACGGAAAGACTTAGAGCGCCTCGAGGCTATCCAGAGATCGTTCACTGCCAACATCCGAGGCATGAAAGATTTAAACTATCACGAAAGACTGTGTCAACTTCAAATGTGCTCAATTCAGAGGAGATTCGAGCGCTTTACGATCATATATAATTGGAAAATTCTAGAAGGAATTACTGTCAATGTCAATGGGCGAATCAAGGCCAGACACTCAAACCGTATTGGTCACACTCGTGAAGTGCGCATTCCGATCAAAACTGGTGGTGATGCGATAGCCACAAAGTATTCTAATAGTTACGTAGTCCGAGGGGCGAAATGTCACCGGTACAGAGACTGCGAAATTTAAAAACTTACTGGACGCATACTTACTGAAAGTGCCAGATAAACCTGCTGTAAGCGGCTACGTGAACTGTGAGGATAACTCGCTGTTAGCCACCCCGCTGGTCACGGACTGCATCATCACCTATGCACAAGATGGATGGCGTGCGTAACGTCACCTGGACTTCGTCCGAAGTATCATCAAAGGTATCAAAGGTAAGGTAAGCCGAAACTGCATACAGAATAGCTTAATGGAATGGATAGGGAGAAATGTTCCCACGTTTCGAGGTTAGAAGTTGGGCGGAGTTCGTAAGGATATGGAGCAGGTTAGGTTGAGGATCTGCATTAGGTAGAATTAATGTGAGTTATAGTAGAGTAGGTTACGATTATTCGTTTTACAAAGTGAGAACATTAACCAATCGTGGAATTTCCACGGGTCCGGCTAATATATAATTACACGAAGCGTCTTATTATATTAGGATGCAAACAGTGATTTTGCATCTACTAAGTGCCGTAGTCTACAAATCATGTTTGCTTGGTTTATAGTTGGTTCAGATAGAATAGATGTACTGTACCCGTGTTCCGAAAAAGTTTACTAAAAAATGATAGTGCACGATTGTGCACTAATATTACCGCTATTGTGCTCGTCAATTTTCACATAATCTATGAAATTTACCTGACTATCATTCTCCTAGTCAATTCTTGCTTACTTAGGATGCGGCACTACATGATCTCACATTGCGGATCTAGCAAAAAGGACAGTTTACAGGGTGTTGCCATCGGGAACCATGCGTGAAGTAGGCTAAGTAGTCTGTGGTCTAAAAAAAAAAAAATGTAGAACATGCCCCTAAACCATAATACGGAGCTTTTCCACAAAATATATAAAGCATCTTCTATTAAATTTATGGTGCATGCTCTTGGTGTGCAGGCCCTGGCTTGTAAAACATGGATCCTGGTATATAAATTCCATGCGAACAAATATCGCGGTGCAAAATAACGAACTGAACTGACTAGATGGGAACTTAACCATCTCCAAGGCCGCAGCTGTAACAGGTGCATTCCTCCCAAAGACGTTTGCGGCAGAGACAGAGGAATGCAATCAATGTGTCTCTTTGTTGTATACCTTGTGAAACATTCACGAGCAAGCAACACTGCGTATATGCGACGAGTTCACCCGACCATTCGCGGTACACAGCCGACTTTCTGAGCCGGCAAGTCGGTCCAGTATACGTTCATGGTTGGCGGTCGCCGAAACCCAGACAAGTGAACACTAGCCCACCAGAGGAAACGAGAAAAGTACGGGGCACATCACCCAGCACGGCACGGACCTTACGCAGAAGCCTAATCCTTTGTCGGAGCACGAAGACTTTGCGCTTATATACGCTTTTCAAATGAAAGCTTCTCTTCTAAGATAACACAGAGTATCTCAAAAAGCTGGCCCCTGCAGTTTTGTGTCACCATTATATTAAAAAAAAAGGCATATACTGAAAAAATAAAAACGGGTGAAACCCAATGACGATCATAATCTTAGTCTGGCCTGTCTTCAGCTTTATACTCCAGGCAGAGAAGAATGAATTTATTTGCTATAGATCCATAATAAAAAACTGGGCTACAGCGTCACGTATATTATGGCTGAGAATCACTGCTTTCAAGTGATATTTTCGGCATAGTTGACATTGTTTTCCTGTGAATAGCAGTCACTAGAGCATATTGCGGGCAGTTGGGCGTCCCAGCTCATTTTAGGAGCTGTTTACATACAAATTATCTAACTACTACTCACTGGGCGGCTGCAGGATCAACTAATCGCTCAATTTGCTGTCCCAGCTACGCAGGAGCTACACGGGTGGGAGAGTATATGGTGGGTATGGGTAGATAGCTCACCAGTCAATAGCAGCTAGGTAACTATACTATGCAAACTTCTTTCTTGATGGTTGTCGAGTTACTTTTCAAAACTCGCATCAATGCTTACAAGTGTGCATTGTTGATTCTAGACAGCCGTACTGATGCGGAACGTTGCATGAAACGAGCAAACCAAACGACTAAAGAGCGGCTCGCCGCTCGATAACCTCATTTCAGGGAGGAAGTCGGGACAGGAACACAACGGTCCATAAATTTTATAGTGACTTACACGTTAGGTATGTATCGCTGCATTCCTATTAACTCCAAAGCCGTGTTCATATGAATCCCTGTTGCCACCTCGGTCACGCTAGATAAGTGCGTGCTTAAGGAGCACTGCAATTGTTTGATTGAGGCGGTCGAACGCCACATTGTCTCGCTACATAAGCACTGCCTTACTTCGCCCGGTCGCTGTCACGCTCAATAAGTGAATTTGCTCTGCAAGCGGTGGGAAGCTCCCAAGCTGCATTGTCACACTCAGTCTGGACACGGGATTATTTTTTAATGTTTATGTTGGAGTGGGAAGTTCCAGAGCCGCTTTTCCACGCTCAGTAAGACGTGCTTACGCTCATTAGCCGTTAGAGTGGCCAGTTCCGCAGCCGCTTTGTGGCGCTCAAGAAATAAATACTCGCTCTCTTTAGTTGATGATCTGAATAGTTCTAGAACCGCGTTGTTACGCTGAAAAAGAGTTGGCTTGCAGCTGGTTTCTTGGAAGTTTCACACACATAGTCATTCTCAACAAACTGAAGATCTCTTAAACCTCATCTAAGTAATAAATTCATCTAGCTGTTAGAAAACTTTCAGTGCAAATGATGCTTTCCCCTGCTTCGTCTCACGATGCACACCACATTTGTGTGATGAGCTTTGAAAGAAACCCGATCCCTAAGATGACGAAAGGTTCTTCAAATAATAGCTTTCAGCTTCCTACCTACCTGTACTGTCCGTGTGTAGAATATTTTTGCGGCAGTAAGTAGTACGACAGTAATAAAAGAAGCTGGCTGAAGGGTATAGTTACCGGCTTTGCTAAAAATCTTCCTGGGATTCGCTAACTCAGTATTTACCTATTCATGGAGTTCAAACACTGCTCAAATATTTCCTCGAATAAGAAAGGAAGATGAAATTGGGTCTGTAGCTCGAGCACGAGCTCACGTTTGCTCTACTAGTTTTAAGATTGGCTAGTGTGCTACTACTGACATGAAATCACGGCTTAGAGCATCTTAAACGAAAAGAGAAAACTGAAAACGACAGATGAGGAAGACACCCCTTCCGTACCAACGATAATAGGTAGAATCCCCGTGGAATAGGTAATTTTCACCAACATCGGCGGTCCGTCTCACGGAGCAGACGGAAAAAGCATCGAGGACCTACCTACTACCTAACGCAACCAACTGACCTATTTGGCAGGAATTGCGGCCAGATGCAACAGTGGCTGTTGTAAGGCACTCGATCAAATCTTTTGAAGCTTCGATATTATTATAGCTAGTCATATTTCCAGGATCATTCTCTTTCCCCACGGACTACTTTCTGACCCTAAGAGAGAAAGCAAGAAGGTTACGTAGAATGGCAATAAAGCCAGACTCTAAAGGTAGGCTAGTAGATCACCACTTCGTATGAAATCAGCAAGCACAAAAGGAAGTGAAAAAAAAAACAGGCTACCATTACGAATAGCACCAGGGATTATGTAAATATTATGAGAAGCAGTTTCAACACACGTGTTTGCCCAAATTTTAAATAGTAATTTAAGGCGCAAGCTCTTTCTTTCTTTAATCTACATCTGTACGACACACTGCGGATGCGAGGGTTCAGCAATATCTGACTGGTAAAACAAATATCGTCATTAGATTGTAATATAAATCAGTATTGAAGTAAAGCAATTATCAGCACGAAATTGGGCTTTTGTTTTGAAACTGCAATAAATTAAACTACCACAAACTTTGGTCTGGCGTGATTATTACAGTATAAAAATATTGCAGTGTTTTCAAACATGTGGGAAATTGGTGTTACATTTTTTTTCGACTTGAGAAAACTTCCTGTAAACTTTTGAAAAGATACCTGATTGTCACCCCATTTATAAAAAGAAAATCGTTATTTTTTATGATTTTCTTAATAAATCTAATTTGAACAATAGTCAAATTATTCTTTACAGCATAATTATTCACGTGGCTGCCAGTCATATATTCAGTATTTTTGCACATAATATTCTATACCACAATGATCTTCGAATACAATGTGTAATAAATTATTTATGGATATGATAATCGCCAATCTGCAAGTAAATTCCAGATAGCTTCATGTTACCATCGTATAGTTTTAATGTATTCAAAGCCACATTTTTTTCTCATGTTTCATTTAGTAAAAGCAAATGATGCTGCTCCTATAATTGACTTGGTAAGGTAATCGTTCACTAAAGTGTGAATGAATGCATCGGGATTCTGAAATATCCCCTAAACAAAGGGACTGGGCACAGGCGTGGACTCACTGCTCACACGCACTACCACACACGACGACGGCTGGCACACAACTGAAGGTCAGCGCCAACCTGGAGTAACTAGGGGCAGTTTAGAGGTGTGTCTGGTGCACGGTAGAGGAGATAATATTAGAACGGTCTACTTTGCGAGGAATGTATTCCGAACAGCAGCTGTAAAGCCCGATGCCCACTACAGGCAACTCAACTAATCCGTTTACATTGCTGCAGCACGGCTTAAGCTTGCAAAAAATTCAACTATATAAAAAATCGTAGAAAATCTCAATCGCTTCTACAATTTTTACACCATAGCAAGTGGTAATGGCGAACTTTCAACTATTACTCCTAATTATGAACAGCTTAAGTGAAAAAAAATTGATATTTAAATAATTAGCGCACGATGTTCATAAACTTGATGCTGAAGTCACTACCACGACTACGCAGTCGGATTAGTTAAGTTGTCTCTAGGCTGCTAGCGGCAACGAAATTTGTTCATGGGCACTTAAGTTACGTCAAATAACTGTGCGCTAACGTTCCATCATTCATCATTACATTTTCTATGGATTCTATAATTTCAAAATTTTTATTCTAATTTGCATAATATTGCGTTATGTAGAAACATATTTTGTATAGAGTAAAAAATACGATATGTCTTTCTTCCAATGCTTATTTGATGCTGTAAAAGAAATACAATGCTTATATTAGAGCGAAAGTTATTTATAAAATATGCATGAATTTTCATAAATTTTCTTCTTGGGTCTCAACAGTACATTCGTGTATCAACGTTTATGTAAATTGAAGACTCATTAATTATTGCAATTAACTGCGCTTTCAACCTAGTCTTTATTCGGTATCACCAATGCAACCAATGCAATGCTTGGGTTGGTCACGTGCTTCTATAGCATGGAACGTTTGTCCACTCAAGACCGCCACATGTCATGTACCGAAGTGATATCATGAGCTTAGGGGGTAATTTTCTGCCATGATCTGGAGACAGAATGAGGAGTTGAGGGACTGGAGAAGCAGGAGGTTGACCTTCCTCGCAGAAACTGTTATGTCGCAGATTTTTGCACTAGTAGCATCAGAAGAGTATGGAGAAGCTTTGATCCTACCGTCATTAATATGAAAGTGAATTTATAGCCAGGATCTGTGGACGGCAGTGTGGGGGCTGCCAGCGCTTAGGTCAACCATGATTAGTATGCTTTGGGGCGTTTCTCAGTAACGTTTGGACATCGTAGTTGCATGGTGCTTCCCTGCAGCTTATCAGTCCCTCGGCGCTTGAAGCCGGCTTGGTTTTGGTCACTAATGTTACCCGAACAGTCTGCCTCCAGACAGTTGACCTGATGGACAGATGGCTTAACTCATAGCTGGCTTAACCCCAGCAAACAATTTTGCCTTGCTTTTACCTATATAGCACGTCTTGTTTTGGTGGCTCAACGTGCTAAGCTCGTCGATCTGTGGACTCCAGATAATGTTGTTAGCACGTTGTGCCAAGCTGACAACGTTATGACAGCTTCATAGCTACCTGACATTGTCCATTCAGCACCAGATAACTTTGTTAGTACATCGTATTACAATGTGCTGGGCACGTTCTTAACACGTCGAATCATAATGTGCTTGGGACGTGTCCAGCATGTTATATCACATCGTACTAAGGGAACGCCCGGACGTGCCCAGCACGTTGTGAAACGATGTGCTAACAACGTTATCTGGAGTCCACAAATCAACGTGCTTAGCCCGTTGAGGCACAGCTCACGACATTGATTCTACGTCTTGTGTTAGCGGGGACGGATCGTGGGCCTAAAGGACAATTCGCCTATTAACTTTTTTCAATTAAATAACTTCGTGAAACAACATAAACTCGATAAAACGAAATTTTTGTCTATTTGCATTCATACTCGTCCTCATAACCCTATTCAATTCCATATTATTCAACTTCATAAAAGTTTATTCAGCTCAAGTCGTGACATTCAGTCCGACACTGCCACTGATAACCTCAGGAGTATTGTAGCTTAGAACATACGTTCATCTGGTATTCACACTACTCGTAGGGTTACTGTCCAGTATCCGAAGTGGTGAAATGAGCAGCCTCAGTGGGAGCATAAGGGGAACAACGTAAATCGTATTCAGTGGGACCAAAAAGAAAGGTTCGCGGTGTATTTTTCATGGTAGTTTTCTGCATTGACATGCTGATTAGCTCAGTTTTCGAAGTCACTTTTGATAGAGGCCTAGGAGACTCAATTGCGTGGCCTACACCACATAATCAGCCGTTTATACAAGCACGAACGCGTTGGCGATACTAGCTTAGAAACAATTTTGGTTCAGGAGTCAGAACGGGATGGATATTTAACGATCGTCGTGACCTGGATAGCGAGAGCTATTTACGACAAGTGCACTGAAAAACTGAAAATTTTCTCACGTGGACAATATTTGCAGCTAATAAAAATAAAGAAGAGCACTAGTCTATTGTCTTACAGTTAAAGCAATCACAACATTCATTTACGTCATACATTCCAGCCAGCCGGTAAGCCAGCGTGCAAGCCAGCCAATAAGCTAGCCAGCCCGTATCCTAAAAGTGGGCCTCAGGTTAATGAATCTTATGTTACTATTATTATTAAATCACACTAGGCTGGCGACGTAGGAACGGAGAAACTCCATGAGGTTAACAAATCCCCACGCAACCAGCCCAGCGGGTGGAGAAAACAAAAGAATGAAAAAAAGAAGATCCGAGATCACAGAATAGCTCTGTGNTTGAGTTGATCGTGGCTTCTGTTTTTGATGCCGTTGGGACAAGTAGGCAAATTTGTTTGTGATTTTGATCGTCGATTCTTGTGTTTGTGATCGCTGAAAAGATCGTCGTGTAGACGCGGCTTTAGAGGTGTGTCTGGTGCACGGTAGAGGAGATAATATTAGAACGGTCTACTTTGCGAGAAATATATTCCGAACAGCAGCTGTGAGGCCCGGTGCCAACGTTACCACTTTCGTTGTCACTAGCAGCCTAGAGGCAACTAAACTAATCCGTTTACGTAGCTGCAGCACGGCTTAAGCTTGCGAAAAATTAAACTATTTAAAAAATCGTAGAAAATCTCAGCCGCTTCTACAATTTTTACACAATAGCAAGTGGTAATGGCAAACTTTCAACTATTACTCCTAATTATGAGCAGCTTAAGTGAAAAAAAAAGATATTTAAATAATTAGCGCACGATGTTCATAAACTTGATGCTGAAGTCACTGCCACGACTACGCAGTCGGATTAGTTAAGTTGTCTCTAAGCTGCTAGCGGCAACGAAATTTGTTCATGGGCACCCTGCATAATAAGAACACAACGTCAATGACAAGTCTTACATCGATTTCATTAAATATGAAAGATTCTCTATTAGGGCAACAAAGAATCTATATTTACTTCAGAAAATTTATGAAAAAATTGTGAACGTCTATTGAACGACAAATACCATCTTGTACCTGCCTCCCACAGTGAATTAGGTTGAACTTCACTCTATGTCGGTAAAGTTACGTCAGATAACTGTGCGCTAACGTTCCATCATTCATCATTACATTTTCTATGCATTCTATGATTTCAAAGTTTTTATTCTAATTTGCATAATATTACGTTATGTAGAAACATATTTTGTATAAAGTAAAATTTCTTCCAATGCTGATTTGATGCTGTAAGAGAAATACAATGCTTATATTAGAGCGAAAGTTATTTATAAAATATGCATGAATTTTCATCAGTTTTCTTCTTGGGTCTCAACAGTACATTCGTGTATCAACGTTTATGTAAATTGAAGACTCATTAATTAGGGTAATTAACTGCGCTTTCAACTTAGTTTTTATTCAGTTTCACAAATGCAACTTCACTAGCAATGACCCCTAGCAGCGCTTGGGTTGGTCACGTGCTTCTATAGCATGGAACGTTTGTCCACTCAAGACCGCCAGATGTCATGTACCGAAGTGATATCATGAGCTTAGGGGGTAATTTTCTGCCATGAGCTGGAGACAGAATGGGGAGTTGAGGGACCGGAGAAGCTGGAGGTTGACCTTCCTCGTAGAAACTGTGTTCTGTCACAGATTTTTACACTAGTAGCATCAGAATAGTATGGAGAAGCTTTGATCCGATCGTCATTAATATGAAAGTGAATTTATAGCCAGGATCTGTGGACGGCAGTGTGGGGGCTGCCAGCGCTTAGGTCAACCATGATTAGTATGCTAAGGGGTGTTTCTCAGCAACGTTTGGACATCGTAGTTGCATGGTGCTTCCCTGCAGCTTATCAGTCCCTCGGCGCTTGAAGCCGGCTTGGTTTTGGTCAATAATGTTACCCGAACAGTCTGCCTCCAGACAGTTGACCCGATGAACAGATGGTTTAACTCATAGCTGGCTTAACCCCAGCAAACAATTTTGCCTTGCTTTTACCTATATAGCACGTCTTGTTTTGGTGGCTCACCGTTCTAAGCTCGTCGATCTGTGGACTCCAGATAATGTTGTTAGCACGTTATGCCCAGCTGACAACGTTATGACAGCTTCATAGCTACCTGGCATTGTCAATTCAGCACCAGATAACTTTGTTAGTACATCGTATTACAATGAGCTGGGCACGTTCTTAACGCGTCGAATCATAATGTGCTTGGGACGTGTCCAGCATGTTATATCACATCGTACTAAGGGAACGCTCGGCACTAGGTGCTGAGGACGTGCCCAGCACGTTGTGAAACGATGTGCTAACAACGTTATTTGGAGTCCACAAATCAACGTGCTTAGCCCGTTGAGCCACAGCTCACGACATTGATTCTACGTCTTGTGTTAGCGGGGACGGATGGTGGGCCTAAAGAACAATTCGCCTATTAACTTTTTTCAATTAAATAACTTCGTGAAACAACATAAACTCGATAAAACGTAATTTTCGTCTATTTACATTCATACTCGTCCTCATAACCCTATTTAATTCCATATTATTCAACTTCATAAAAGTTTATCCAGCTCAAGTCGTGACATTCAGTCCGACACTGCCATTGATAACCTCAGGAGTATTGTAGCTTGGAACATACGTTCATCTGGTATTCACACTACTCGTAGGGTTACTGTCCAGTATCCGAAGTGGTGAAATGAGCAGCCTCAGTGGGAGCATAAGGGGGAACAACATAAATCGCATTCTGTCGGACCAAAAAGAAAGGTTCGCGGTATATTTTTCATGGTGGTTTTCTGCAGTGACATGCTGATAAGCTCAGTTTTCGAAGTCACTTTTGATAGAGGCATAGGAGACTCAATTGCGTGGCCTACACCACATAATCAGCCGTTTATGCAAGCACGAGCGGGTTGGCGGTACTAGCTTAGAAACAATTTTGGTTCAGGAGTCAGAACGGTATTGATATTTAACGATCGTCATGACCTGGATAGCGAGTGCTATTTACGACAAGTGCACTGAAAAACTGAAAATTTTCTCACGTGGACAATATTTGCAGCTAATGAAAATAAAGAAGAGCACTAGTCTAGTCCATTGTCTTACAGCTAAAGAAATCACAACATTCATCTACGCCACACATTCCAGCAAGCCGGCAAGCCAGCGTGCAAGCCAGCCAACGAGCTAGCCAGCCCGTACCCTAAAAGTGGGCCTCAGGTTAATGAATCTTATGTTCCAATATGTCGGCTCCCCCTATATTTTCTCCGAGTATGCAGCACCCAAAAAGTCCTTTATGCCAACCGCCACTAGGCGAAGTTTTAGTAGGCCGACTGTCCGTGGGCAGACTCTCTGGCCACATAAAAATTCTAAATGTAAAGTCATTTAAAACGAAAAGCTAGCCCCTACCAGGTTTATACGACACGCGGTTCAGCGGTGTGATAGCAATGAGTAACTGTTTTTTTTCTGATAATCTAATTACAGAAAAGATTTAAAACGTTTGAATTTACTTCATGAGGAAATGTTTACTGATATTTGCTACGAAATTTGCCCAAAACGCGATTACCACTCACAACACTGACAGCAATAATTCAGCCGAGTGAACTTCTAGCCACCTCAAGCCAAACGCCTTGCACCACGCTTAAGAGAGTATATAACTCAGCGTCTAGCCCAAGTGATTTAGCATTACAGTGAAGGTTGCCCCAGTTGATTGGACCCGAAGGCTGTGATACTTGAATTTCCTCAAATTCTGCGAACGAACTCGTTGAGGCCATTCGAAAATAACATTTACCTTCGCCACAGAGGTCATGTTTTTGTAGAATTTATCAGTTTGTTTGTCTATCTGCCCGTCTCTAAGATAACTCAAAATGCTATGGACGGATGTTCACAGAATTTACAGGGATTGTTATGCACATTAGGAGAAACAGATGATTAGCTATTGCTAAAGATCGGTTGAACAGTTTGTTTGTCGGCATATTTTTCCTTGGTAACATAACTCAAAAAGTTAGATACGGATCTTGATGAAATTTCCCGGAACTGTTAGGTATGTTAAACTGAGTAAGTGACATAATTTTTGTGGTGATCCGTTGGTCTGTTTGCTTGTCTCAATGTTTGTTTTAATATTTGTCAGCGACGTTACAAAAAAGTTATTAACGACTATTCGTGAATATTGCAGGAATGGTTGGAAATGTTAGCAGATACAAATAACCAAATTCTGGTGATGATCGGTTCCCCTATTTGCGTCTTTTATTAAGGTTTTGTGAGAACATCGCTCAAAAACCTATAGACGGATATCCATTAAATTTCTAGGAATTATCAGAAATGTTGAAAGGTATATAGATGACCAAATTTTAGTACTTGGTTTGTTCGTTGAAGTGTTTACTGGTATATTTATTTCAGTGTTTGCTAGGCAATAACTCCAAAAGTTACAAACACATCTTCAAGAAAAAAGAAACTGTTATTAACGTCAGGAGGCACAGATGACCCAATTTTGGTGATGAGGCGTAACACTATGCAAGCAGCCTCTAAATCTACTGATCTGCTCACTATCCGTGGGTGCACGGCCAACCAGGCCCACACATGTCCTATTCTTTGGGCGGAACTAATGACTAAGTGTCACTGTGCTCCTATTAGCCGACGACCTGCTAACAGAACATTATTGAACGAGGTTGTTGCTGTTGAATCAAATTTCAGGAAAATATTGAACAAGATGCAAACAAGGAAATATTACTATGGTATCATCAAAGCAGGCCTGTAGTGATTTCTCGTTAAAGTTCCAAGTCAAGACAAGAATACCATGTGGTATCAAAGAGCATGAAACTGGTTAAACTCTACGGTAATGACTCCGAAGATTTTATTTACTCAGCAGCAGCACGAGCATCGAAGTCAGGAAGCAAAGAAGCTCAAGTAAAAATTTACAAAAAATCTAGATAACTCAGAGTATAAATTATAGAAAAACATGTTTAGCCTGGCAGCAAATATGGCATGCAATTACGGCTACTTACTGTAAAGAATAACTCGGAATCATACGCCGTGTCGTATAAAAGTAATCTTATTAAAAACCTAAAACTTGAGTCGGTTGTAAAATGTGGCTATAAAATACTTAAATGAAATCTGTAATAATAGCATGCAAGTTGACAGACAGTTAGTGAAGGCTGCAACTAGTTTGATATAAACAACGAGTCTTGAAATAAAACGCAGTAAAAAAGTGGCCACAAGTTATTATATAAAGCATTGTGTTTACAGCAGAGTCGTATGGCGAGAATGCTGGCAAACTCCTGACATGAACAGAGACAAATATAAATGCAATCTAGATTACTATGTTGTCTGTTTTGTTTGATTGATTAGTGTCTGTTAAAGAAGGCTTGGCATACAATTTTTGTAAGGCTCTAATTTTACTATTATTTTGGTGTACTTCAGAAAGTTTAATGATGAATTATCATAAGCAAAAGGGTCGACTAAATTCTAAAAACAACCTTTCGAGAAGTTTTCTCCATATTTAGAACATTTGGAGGATAATATTGTTTAGAACATTTCATATTTATGTTGTAGCTAGTCTACTTCAGCGTGTTAGCGGTACAAAGTCTAGGCCGCGAATGACTGAAGTTGCTCGAAGGGTCCGGATGTAAATAACTGTACAGTCAGAGCATGGACCGCAACAGTATTTGACCCTTAGGTCTGACGCTGGTGGCCAAAAGTTGGCAACGGAAAAATGGGATTTTCTCAAGAGCTATTCTTTTCCCTCTATCTAATGCTGAAGAAAAAAATTCCAAGGTACCCAACATTTTTCTTGCGGAGAAGGTATCTTGGATACGGAGGGGACGCACTTGGGCGCTGCCTGCATACTCGTGTCTGAACATGTTCATAATAGCTCTTGAGAAAATCCCCTCTTTCCCATTTTGGCCGCCAGCGTCAGAGGCCACTTTGAATCTACGAGTCAACAAGTACTGCTGCGGTCAATGGTCAGAGGATTAAGATCAGTTATGAACTGTGAGCAGTGGTACAGCCGAGGTTATTGTGTTGAGGCTGGGCTTTGTTCTTTTTTACTGAAGGTTTGTTCTGCACGACGACGGAAGCCCGTTTTGACCAACATTGAAGTGTATCTCGTAGATTCGGCCACTCACAAAACCCGTAGATTCAGCTCCCCGTCTTCATGCAGAACAAAATAACCATTCCTTCAGTAAGCAGGACTCCTCGTCATTGACCTCTCTAACACGATCGAACTCACAGCTTTAGAATCTCTCTACATCCATAAAACAAATGCTAGCCTCAATATAATGACCTCAGTTGTACCATTGCTCACAGTATAGCTGATCTTAATCCTCTGACTATACAGTGTGCAGGTCTCGACATCCGGACCCTCCGTGCAACTCTAGTCATTCGCCGATAACATGTTTGGCATAAACTATACCTTTTTCACTTCAAATTAAAATAAGTTGTCAAGTACAAATTAAAATAAGTCAAGTTCAAATTAAAATAAGTAAATTTCGAACTAAAATAAATCAAGTTCAAATTAAAATAATTAATGTTCAAATCAAAATAAATCAATTTCAAATAAAATACATCAATTCCAAATTAAAATAATTCAATTTCAAATTAAAATGAATCAAGTTCAAATTAAAATAAATTAAGCTGAAATTAAAATAAGTCAAGTTCAAATGAAAACATTGAAACTAACTATGGTTAACTAGTGTTAAGTGTTAACCCAATTNAATCAATTTCAAATAAAATAAATCAATTCCAAATTAAAATAATTCAATTTCAAATTAAAATGAATCAAGTTCAAATTAAAATAAATTAAGCTGAAATTAAAATAAGTCAAGTTCAAATGAAAACATTGAAACTAACTATGGTTAAGTAGTGTTAAGTGTTAACCCACGTTAACCCAATTTAACGTAACCAAGTTAGCCAAGTTAACCCAATTTAACCCAAGTTAACCTAATTTTACACAATTTAACCTAACTTTACCCAATTTAGGCAAGTTAACCCACGTTAACCCAAGTTAATTCAAGTAAACTCAAGTAAACCCAAGTTAACCGAAATTTACCCAATTTAACCCAAGTTAACCTAAGAAAACCCTAGATAACGCAAGTCAGCCCAAATTTACCTAAGATAACGTAGATAACCCAATTTTACCAAGTTAACCCAGGTTAACCCAATTTAATCCAGTTTAACCCAACTTTACCCAAGTTAGTCAAGTTAACCCATATGTTAACCCAAGTTATCCCAGGTTAAAACATGTTAACCCAAGATAACCCAACCTAACCTAAGATTTTCCAAGATAACCCAAATTAAACCAAGTTAACCCAATATATCCCAACTTAACCCAAGATAACCCACGTTAACCCAAATTAACCCAAGTTACCAATAAAGTTAACGCTAATTAACCCGGTTAACCCGAATTAACATCGTTAACCCAAATTAACCCTCGTTAACTCCAGTCAACCATCGTTAAGTCTATATAACCCTCATTAAGCCTAGTTAACCCTCGGTGACCCTCAT
>LQNS02278101.1:9073048-9092851 GCA_001587735.2 Parhyale hawaiensis | reverse complement strand
AAGGGATTATTGTAGGCGACATGGTGAGCTTTTCGGAAGTGTATATTTACTTTGTGAGCGGTTTGTATATTTGCTTTGTGAGCTGCTTGTATATTTGCCGAATTTTAGTGTTGCTGTAAAGCTTGCGATGCGCTACGTGAAATTTCTAGGAATGTAAATACCTAGGCTTTTAGACTGATAGGTCTGTATTTTTTTTATTGCAGAAACGGTCTTAAACTTCGGCTGGGAACTACCAGCAAACTTTCTCTCGCGTTTGATTTGTCCTGCGACCGTAAACAAGTTATAAAATCCCTCTCAGTAGAACTCGACTCCAACTCGCATCGTGGTTTTAACAAGGCATATTCATTGCCAAGTGGCAATCGGTGGCGTGGCACATACCAACATCAAAGGAATTACCGTCTCTTAGCCAGGTTGTCTTATTTCGCTATTAGGGTTTTTTCTTCTTGTTGTATCACATAAAAGGAAAAACTCTTGTAGCAAAACAGCCCAGCCTGAGTACAAAAGGAGTAATGCCTTCAAATCTTTTTTTTTTAAGATTACCATAGATACGACAATTAATAACATTAACAGTCTGCAAGGCATACAACCTTACAATGTTTTTAGATCACTTATTGTGTAAAAATGTTACCACTGTTGTCATAATTAAGTAGCAGCGTGTGGTGGCATGCCTCAGCGAAAGGCAATACCATATAGTCATGTTTTTAGACTTTATATCGCTTGGAAATATTTCTACCAACATAAAATTATACAGAAGCAGTGCTTGATGGAGTGCGTCTGTAACACACAGAGATGTACAGTATCTTGAGACCTGCGCTCGCGTGGAAATATTACCACCGGTTACATAATTACCAAGCAACGTTCGGTGGCGTGCGTCTGCTGACCACAGAGCAGGTCTCTGGAGGAGTACGAGATGGAGCCGCCCCCATTGCTGTAGTCCGTGACGCGCTTGCTGCACATGTTGCCGCGCACCACCGCTGCCTTAATCTCGATGAGCGGATCACCTGACCATAGGGAAGGTATGTTAGTGAGATCAAATCATTTATGGGTGAGTGAAACCAAAAGATCCCCCACCGAGCCTAGAACTGGCAGTGTGACTATCCGACAAATGGAAGGCTAATAACACAAGTGCAGTAACTTATGTATGTAGAAATGGTTTGAATCTTAAACACCAAGTCAAGACTTCCAAATGCCTCGATTCCTAACCATTTCGTAGAATTAAGTGAGCGTAGATTGTATAGCTCCGTGAAGATGCACCGACGTCAGGGTCAGATTTTTATCGTCTTCGTATTGATTCAAACAACATGATGGGCATAAATTTCTTTAACTTGTACACAATGCATTTACTAAATTCGACGGAAAAATGCAAAACTTCAGAAGTTACCATATGTCCATCCACTGATGCTCGCCGCAGTGTATTTACCATATCTCAACTTTACGAATTGTGAAAAATGTCGACCTGCTATTTTGTAATGTTTTTTTTTTTTGTGTTGTTTAGAACAGTTAGATAGAGTTGACAGTGAGTGAAATCATGTGAAAAGGGTGTAGATTCCAGCAGTCTCATCTGTGTTTTCACCCTTCAGTCAGATACTTGTTTTATCTGACAACTGTTTTGCCTTCGGAAGGTTGTTGCCATTAGAAGAAGAATCTTCTAAAGATGAAAGAACGGCGAAAGTAAATCATGCGCTTCAAAAAATGAACGAGAAGGTTTATTTCATCGATGAAACCTCAGAAGTTACCGCATTTGTAAAATTAGCCATCCAACTGCCTCTCAGGGAACCCGGATAATTCTAGGTATGGCGGCACATGCATTTGTAAATATTTCTATAGATACCGACAGAATGTTTGGTTGACTCAGGATGATGTTGATCTCAGGTGCAACATGATGTTGTTGATATCAGGTGCAAAATGATGATGTTGATATTGGGTGCAACGTGATAATATGTCGAACATTTATCCTTATCGGAAAATGATAGACATTTTTCGGATATCTGTAGAAGCTTCAGAGGACAATATTGGATAATCACCGAAATGTTTGCCGTTGTGTTATTTAAGAGTTTCAAAAAAATGTTCTTTCGGGCTTAGCGGAACATTTCTAGCCAGCAGGGAAGTTCAGTACTAGCCAGACAACATTAAAATGATCGATCATTTTGTATACAAATCATTCAAGCTCAGAAGTGTCAGATTAAGTGGTCAGATAATTGTAGTGGCCGTTAAGGGAACAGGCGAGAAAGAAGACAATAATAATAATAACCGATTAGATTGTTGGTGGTAGACGGACCCACAGAACCGTATTAATAATTGTAATAATAAGTGTCAGCCTTGACATAAGATTGCGACTACTGAAAATTTCCCGAAAAGAAATAAAGTCATCAGTACGTGTTTTGAGATGGTAATGGAAATGCAGTTCTACGAAGTAAAGAAAAAGGTAAAAAAGAGAACATTTGACCGCAAAAACTGGTAGTCTACATGTGGAGCGAGAGGACTTCGAATTACAGTAAGTAGCAATTCATCTTGCCATAAATAATATGGAAATGACTGGACGAAGGGAAAATTGTATGGAACAGTAAGCATGAAGACGACGTGCTTTCTTACCGGACAAATAGCCACGTAAAAATTCAGCAGTTATCTACAGTATATACAAGATAAAACGGAGAAACCTGTAGACGGAAAAACATTGCAAAATGTGAACAAATTGAAAATTGAATGTCAAGATTTTATAAAAAGCAAAATGTGGTCATTGGAATAATAAGAAAGTTAATTCTACTCTACTTATTAAAAACGTGACATGGAATGAGAGAAAAAAATTTGATCAAATATCTATTAAATTTCAAGGGAATCTTCATAGAATCTCAACAAGGAAAAAATGGTGGGGTTCTTTATTAAAAAAAAGTTATTGGGTAGTGCAATAAAAATATAAAGTTGCCATTAATACTGCAGAGCAAGGAGTTATGCTTATGAATGGGTATTAACAATGAACGTATGGATGACGCGCTGTGGATATACTTGGACCATGAATAACAGTTTCTTAAACAACTCTCAGGAGTGTACGACCGGGGCCACTTTCTGTAGGTGCACGCTCAACTATCGAGTGAAAACTCAACCTTCATATCGTCCCGGAAGTATTATAGATACGGTAGCATGAATGACGTGAGAGCTAAACGTTCGCTTAGAATTTGAGAATGCCATTTTATAATGTAGCTCCGGCATAGTTCGCGGTTATAGCAAATGAGCTAGGTTACGCAGTTGAAGTGTTTGATAAAGTGGCCCTAAGCAATGAGATGCTCTTGCTACATACTATCAACAAGAATTCCTCAACGTACCGCAGACACTCTACACTTCACATAACACTATCAGCTGGCAACTTTATTATTTATTTTTTTTACAATGGTTACGTTGATGGCTGCTGCTAAACTGGATGAGATACCATGCTGATTTCTTAAGAATTTACAAATGGGATATCTTTTTCTTGGGCCACTCTATAGCAATACAAACACGAATTGCAAATAAAGCGTCCTGTGAGCACTTTAACTAAATAGGAAAATTTAAAATGCATCATAGAGCGCAAATCAGTTAGGAACGATTATATACAAACGCTCATACGTCTGGCAAAACGATATCTTCGTGACAGTAAAAAGTGCATGGATACCGATGAACATTAGATAAAAAAAGTCTCTGAAGTTTCAACCCGCATTCGTTAATTAGGGCCAGCAAAGCATCTGAAGGAACTAGTATACGAGGATATCTCTAAATCAAAGTATGGAGCTGTTATTTTCGTGTTCGACTTGATTTTACTGACTCGTACAAGCTTGTAGCTTTCAACACCATTATATGTACATACCTTTTTGGAAACGCAAGTAACAAAATTTGAATTTCAATTGGTGTTACATTTGGCATTCATTTCAATTTTTAAGGATCTTGTTGTACATAATAAGTTTTTTGAAAAAAGGCGTATGTAAATACCTTGCTCTGGGTATAAATTACACCAACTTCAATCGACTTAAAATTTACAATTATTTCAATGGCCGCACTCGATCATTCATCTGCTGCAGTACATGGAAAGGAAGGTAAGTGCAGGCTAGTCACACGTGACTTTAGTAGCATTCGAAGATTTACGAAGGACCTGGAGGAACAGTTACGACAAGACAAGGTTGGAATAGTTTACCAATAATACAGACTACAGGGAATTCTGGATGAGAAATACAGCATCCTACACAGAAAATACAAACATGGGCCTCGTTCTTCTATTTATGGTAGGCGGTTCACAAGTGAAATTGAGACATTCCAGGGTAGCGAAAAGACAGTCAACCCACGCAGACAATTGAGGTGTAGGGAGACTTATTAAGTTGCATATCAAGACATTTGGCATGGTTACTATTCCGAAAGCTTACAGTGAAACACTTTGATGCATAGCTTTTAGGCACCAAAATGCATAGACAGAGAGCGAAACTTTCAAGCAGCTGAAGGCATCTGGTAGAATTCCAAGCCTCAACGCGTTTTGGTAACTAAATACTATAGTTTAATTGACTCCTTAATGCACCTACGTCGCGAGAAACAATACACTTGCAGAATTTAATATTTGAGTATAAACAAGTGGAAAATTTAATTTTCTGGTGCAAATGTCCGTAAGTTTTTCAAACGTATAATTACTCCTAGTTACTAGCATAAAAATTCGATTAGTGCATACGTTTACCACAAAAACGCATCGAGAATCGACCGATTTGCCCTAGATGAATGAAAACTTCGCAATCAGATTATGCAAATTGATGTTTAAAACTCATTCACATAGGTTTATTAGCATTGTGAAACAAGTTTAAATAAGCACGATATCAGTCAGAAGGGATAGAGATTCTGTGATAAAGTTAGGAACGCGATAGCACTTGGAAGAGACAAGAATTCCGTGACGATTTGAGGAGCACGATGGCAGTAGGAAGAGTTGGAGGTTAGATACGTCACAGTGGAGATCACTTTTCCAAATCACTTCGAACATCAGAGTTAGCTTTATTCGGTACTATTATTGAGAAAATGTCATCAAACAGGCAAGTTAATCTTATGCATTTGTAAAGTATGATATAGTTATAGTGAAGAAGAAGCATGATAGCAATACTAGTCTAGTAGAAGTTGCGGTAGTCATAGCAATAAACTTATTGGTAGCAATAGCAAATCTTAAAATAAGAGCATCTGTGTTAGCAATAGTAAACATATATGGTAGTATAGTATTACCAGCCGTTGAGAAGAACAAAATATATCTTACTGTTTGTAGTACAGCTTGGAAAACAAAATAAAAAGGTAAAAGTATACAGAGGAGTCAATTCAAAGCACATCCACGCAACGAAGCATAGCACGGGCTCGATACAAGTTGTGGAGATACTGAAGTGAGTTTTTCACTGGTGAAACAAGCAGGCAACTTTTGTAACCACTTCCCTGTAGCTACGGTGACATAAAAGTACGTTTTCTTACTGGAGTGTTAATTACACAAAGGATACAACCGTGCGAAGAATGCCAGTAATATCCTTCGAAGTTGCTTTCCAAGTACAGCGTAACCTCATCATAATCAATAAAACTTTGGTTTATTGTAGGAACTACGTTTTGCAACTTTTATGAAGGTTGCTGAACCTTACACGGTTTATTCTGCAGGATTGACACTGAGACTGGAGTTCAAATGCAGTTAAAAAAAAAAGTTGTAGTCCATCGAAGCAAAGCAATTGTCGTGCCGCCCTGAGGACAGTGTGAGCTCGACTCGTGTGTCCACGCTTCGCGGGGTCTGTCCGTGGTTCAGTGCCTCTTAGACTCATGTTGCAGATTTTGTGCATTGCTGCAAGTTGTGTATATCCTCGAGGAATCTAATTTTTGATGACTGTAGTCCTTGTAACTTTACGTTGGACGAGTAGTTGTGTGACTCTGAAGAGCAAGTAAATATTCTACAAATTAGCCCATCACGTCCATAATAGAGTTTATTACTTCTTAGGTTCATTGGTTGTAATATTTAGTTCCGTGTAAATATATATATATATGTACTTCTAAATTATGACAATGAGCTATGCTGCATTTTACTAACTATTGATGAAATTAATTTTCATGTTCCCATGTTTTTAATGTGCTATTTATTTGTTAACAAAATCGAAAACACGACGGGAACAACTTTCAAGTCATAGAGGGCGTTTTCGATTCTAGTATCGGCGTTCAACTTTGGATCGAGGTTCAAGATAGAAGATTGAGTACTCAGCAACCTCAATCTTAATTACATTGCGACTTACGCCGGAAATTGGACCAAAACCGTGAATCGAGCACTCAGGCCAGAAGTTCAACACAAGCTGGATCTATTTGCTTTCGATTATCGCGATATACGCGAGCGAATCGGAAGTACCTCAAGACGAGTATGGACTTGGCATGTGGCACAAGAGGAAACTAAAGCAATAGGTTCCACTGATTTGTACCCTCTGTCGTTTGGGGAAAGAGTGAAGATTCATAATAATAGGCGCCTTTTCCTTTCAACACTGTGGAAAGTCTTCTCAGGCACCAAAGGGAAGTGTCTGCTCTGGGGGCGTGCTGATGCTGCGCCGCTACTGCGGACAGTCGTACACGGGTAGGCCTGCTCGCTTTGGGACAACACTTTTCTCAGTGAAGGAAGCGCCTGCAGTTGATATTAGGGTCCCATAAAGTAAAAACCACTGTCTGATTTGTGTAGAGTTGCAGGAAAAACTACACATAATCCTGATTTCTGTTTTAAATTGTTCAAGGATAATGTGAAGCTGGACTTGATTTTATGCACTCATTTTCAATAATTACGTAATTTCCTTCTTCTTCTTCTCTCTCTCTTTCGAAGATTTGCTGTTACTACCGCCGCGTAGATCTGAAATTGCCGGCCGTTCCATGTAGAGTGGGAGTAGAAGCCACAGGTGGTCTTGATTTATACTCGAGGCTTACTGGAAGATATTCCATAGGACGCCTTCTCTGCTTAGCTCCGTTTTCAATCCTTGGAGCTGGAGGCTCTTTCACGCTGCCTCGACCGCCTCGTAAATCCTAAGACCGCTGAAGCGAAGAGAACCCCAAGTTGCGGCAAACATCACCGAGGAGCCTCAGAGCGGGCCGTGGCTCTCTGCATGCTGCGGCTGCACGCTCTGTTGCGTTACATTTTATGGTTTCTGATACTGAGGAGCCCGAGAGCGGGCCGTAGCCTTCCGCAGGCCGGGGCTAGACGCTCTGTTACGTCACATTTTATGGTTTCTGATACTGAGGAGCCCGAGAGCGGGCCGTAGCCTTCTGCAGGCCGGGACTAGACGCTCCGTTACGTCACATTTTATGGTTTCTGATACTGAGGAGCCCGAGAGCGGGCCGTAGCCTTCTGCAGGCCGGGGCTAGATGCTCCGTTACGTCACATTTTATGGTTTCTGATACCGAAGAGCCCGAGAGCGGGCCGTAGCCTTCTGCAGGCCGGGGCTAGACGCTCCGCTACGTCACATTTTATGGTTTCTGATACTGAGGAGCCCGAGAGCGGGCCGTAGCCGTCTGCAGGCCGGGGCTAGACGCTCTGCTACGTCACATTTTATGGTTTCTGATACTGAGGAGCCCGAGAGCGGGCCGTAGCCTTCTGCAGGCCGGGGCTAGACGCTCTGTTACGTCACATTTTATGGTTTTTGATACTGAGGAGCCCGAGAGCGGGCCGTAGCCTTCTGCAGGCCGGGGCTAGACGCTCCGTTACGTCACATTTTATGGTTTCTGATACTGAGGAGCCCGAGAGCGGGCCGTAGCCTTCTGCAGGCCGGGGCTAGACGCTCCGTTACGTCACATTTTATGGTTTCTGATACTGAGGAGCCCGAAAGCGGGCCGTAGCCTTCTGCCGGCCGGGGCTAGACGCTCCGTTACGTCACATTTTATGGTTTCTGATACTGAGGAGCCCGAGAGCGGGCCGTAGCCTTCTGCCGGCCGGGTGCTAGACGCTCTGTTAAGTCACATTTTATGGTTTCTGATACTGAGGAGCCCGAGAGCGGGCCGTAGCCTTCTGCCGGCCGGGGCTAGACGCTCTGTTACGTCACCTTTATGCGTTTCTGATCCCGAGAATTTTCAGTGTAGCCAGTGGCTGGTTTACGGAGAAGCCGGAGCATCACCAGAAATCTCAAATTATATTCATGCATTTGGGTGAGCTTGGACTAGTTGTCAGCAATGGGACGCACAGGCTGGAGGTTCAGCGAGTTAACTTTTTATGCTTATGAGACGGCGCCTGAGCACATCGAGTTTCACTTGGAATTATACTCGAGATTTTTGAGCTCGCCAAGAGAAGCGGAAGCCGGAACTCGGAGGGCCACCGAGGATAGGATCAGCAAGTAGGAAAGAAGAGGAAGAGCAGAACAAACATTGTCAGTAAGAATTGAGAAATGGAAGGGAGAAAAGTAGGCGCGACAGTCAAATGTTACGAAGGCTTGACTGTAACTATGGTTCCCTATTGAATCTCCCCACGATATGGGAATGGATGCAAGTTTAGACTAGCAAGCGTATAGCAGAAAGATAACATATTCATGGCACTCAAGAAGATCGCTAGCATCACCTCTCCAGCTTCAGCATACAACTATGTAATTTTGTGATGCGCTTCGGTGCTTAAAAAGCAAGAAAACTTAGATCTACTCTACGTGCTGTTGATGAATAACTTCTCAAACCTGCCGTATACCATTACAATAATTAAGGTGGTACTATCTATTGCCCCAGCATATAGTGCTAACTAATGTTTGGCTACAGGGAACTACTCGTAGCTAAGCAGGGCAGTTACAAATTGTGGCACTTCAACAACTACACACTATTATTTTGTTAGTGTAATATTATCTTGAGAGCTTAGCGGCTACGGAAGAACTTCCATGTCCGTTGAAGAGACCAGTAATGCGGTGGGTATTAAGTCATGCATCAGCTTCAAGTGACTCGCAACAATCAGTTTAGCTTAGCACAACATTCTTCAAAGCGACTGTTGTGATGCGAGCTCTCAAGTCTACGGTAAAGCGATGGAAACTTTTGGCTAAGGCAACGAATTCATAGCAGTTCATTAAAGTTGCAGCTCTAGTGAAGGGCGGGCGGGACAGACACATTCCGTCGGGGTGACATCACCACAGGTGCGTTAGATGTGAGATATTATTGGGACGTGAAATGAATATAAAGTTGAACCCAGTATCCCTGTGTTAGCAGAGGTGTTCCAAATCATCGTATTTAGGCTCGTACTAGTCGTCTATGCTGAGGTTACGCTATACAATCGCACGCTCAATTTTTAAGCGGACGCTAAGCTTGCGCGTTGCCCTGGTAACCAGAAAAAGTTGAGTGCAAAGATACGTAAGTTGAAGGACGTGCGAGCTTCAACGTCCTCTCAGAAGTTGATCGTGCGATTGCATAGTGTGGCCTCGGCAGGAGTTGGGTACTAGTGCAAAGGGTTAACGTACTTAGCCGAGATATTTTGTGGTCAATTTCCTAAAATAAATGAGGTTCTCATGAGCAATTGAATTATATGTTTGATAGCGGATATCTTGTTTTTTTTTTTACAAAGTTAACATATATTACCCGTCAAGGCATGAAAATAATACATACAGCATTACTAACTGATTCAGTAAAATTGACAATAAGTGTTTAAATACTTGATCTGTTAAGAAGTGAATAAATAGTAGATATTTTTAAATATTTTGGGTAACCTAAATCCAAATAATTACGAAATCAATTGAAGCTATTAAATGGCAAGACACATCATATCTTAAATGACATTGCGATCATTTTAAATTACAGTAACTTTTCACTTTACGGGCCACGACACATCTCTCCCTGCTGTACATTTTAGGTTAACGTTAACCACACAAACAACGCTTCTCCAGTGCAGAAATTTAATTAGAAAAAGTTTTAAATTTTACGATGACCTTGGCACAGTGGTACATTGTACAAGTGGACTCAGTCAAGTGAAAACTCTGAAAGACTTTTGCAAAGTGGCAAATTTCAATAGTGTTGTAAGCTTACGAAGACTTCGGGAAGTGTTAAATTTTACTAGTGTTGTAAGCTTACAAAAATTTTGGCAAAGTGGTATAATATAAAAACGGGCTAAAAGAATTATTGACTTTGCAAGCCCTCGGCAATAATTTGGCCTATTCAGTTGACGTTTGTACCCATTTAGGTCCATGCACTTTACCACCAATGGAAAAATAATTGCGTGGACCACGGAATGAAACAGCTCATTAGGTCCCTTGGATAGAGTACAACTACGCTGTAATAGCGAAAGTCATGTGTTGCTGTTTTCATTAAGCACATGAAATTTAAACCAGAAGAATGATTAGAAATTGACTAGTCAGGGATTGGGTTAATGAAGAGAAGCTGACATCAAGAGAAGGTTTGCAAGTAACGATGATGTTGCTGTAGCTACACATATAGTAGTGAAACAAATACTGAATCTGTCATACAGCGTGGTAATAAAGTTTCCAGGGCAACCTAACACAATCGGTGATTTTTCTTAGTGAGAGGATATTGTTCCTGAATCGGACGAAAGATGTTTAATCAAACGTACAGTAGGTAATGGTTTGTCAAATTTTACTTCATAAGTTCAATTAAGTAATTTTACAAGTTAGTTTAATCGATAGTAGGTTTAATATGTAAGTCTGAGTCTTTGTGATGTAGCGTAGAACTCAACAATCAAAGTTGTTATTATAATGAATTGAAGTGAGTGTTCTACGACATTACTTCCATTTGCAACTACTGAGCGAGTGGTCCTCGATATAGGCGCCTTTATTTATAGAGAATTGCTGCTTAGGTTGAAAATATTCATTTCCAAGCACACGATGCACGTACGCTTGAAGCCTGTGCAAATACATAGAGTACTTGGAAGTAAATAATGCACCTGCATAAGGAAATTGTGTTTATATCGAGCACGACCTGTACTCTTCATGGTCATATAATGTAGTGTATTGGAGCGCAAGACAAGTCAGTTGTAGTAATGAGATTGAACATTCTCTTAAATTTGTGTGTGTGTGCGTGTTGGTCTGGGTGTGTGTGTGTGTGTAGGTGTGTGTGTGTGTGTGTGTGCGTGCAGCAAGCTGTTGAGCACATAGACGTGAGCTGGCGGGATAATTGCACAAGTGCCATACCCTGCTTATGAATCAATTACATTCATTGCTCCAGTTGCCACAATTGCTAATTTATCCCACCAGCCGCTTAATGGTGGGCGGGGCGTGGCAACAAACGAGAAAGAATTGACTTGGTATTATGACCTGCGCATCACAATTCGGGGGCTAAAATGAAGTGTTGATAATTATGTGGAAATGTCACCCCACGCGGATAGAGAAAAGCTCTCCCTTAAGACAAGTCTGACTGGCACACTACAACTCAATTTACTGATTCTAGTAAAAAAAACAGGTGCTTTTATATACTTGACTTCCTTACCATTCTTTTGGTGGGGACCTTCAGATGTTAGCAAAACAAAACAAAATTAATTAATGCCGTCATACACAAGACAACTTCAGATCTACAGACGTATTTTAATTAGGCTTTGGTTTTTTGCGACAAAAGCTTCTTCTTTCATATAAGCATACTCTAAACTACGTCGTGAATTTTTATTTTTTGCTAAAACCTGTTTGGTAATTAAATTAACGAGCTTAAGTTAAACCGTATAATACATATCACAATTTTCCGATGGAGATGCACGAATTATTTATTCTTTAGCCGCTGCACGACGGGACCTGGATTCTAATTTGGCATGATACTGTATTAATAAAATGTATTTCATGAGCCAAGTAACGCAGAGTATTACTGCTACTAATTATTAATTATGGTCATGAATTTATGAAACGCATTTCATGAGCCGAGCTCACTGGCGTATATCTGTGACGTCAGTTTCCCAGCGCCGGCTGACGCAGGGTTTTACCCAGCGCCGGCTGACGCAGGGTTTTACCCAGCGCCGGCTGACGCAGGGTTTTACCCAGCGCCGGCTGACGCAGGGTTTTAGCCAGCGCCGGTTGACACAGGGCTTTACTGAGGTTGAAGCAGATTCGACAGTTAGAGCCAGTATCCAGGGAGCGATCATTCGGTATGGTGAGTCACCCGTCGTGCAGTGGTTAAGTTAACTATGAGGAAAGAATACGTGCAAACTTCCGGCGAAACCAATCAGAGATAATAGCCATAATACGTAAAGAGTCAAGTCATCAAAAAGTACTTTATATCCTGTAACGACTGGTGAACGCAATTAAAAGTACAATGAAGGCGAGAATGGATAAAATAAATTGTTTCAGCAGCATACGCAGCAACAGCAGTCCCGAACATCGAGGCTACGTGTTTTCAGTCTTAAGGTAAAAAGTTTTCTACGGTGATATTTATCAGTGTGGATCTTGAACACACCAATAATTGCAGTTACATAAAAATGAGTAAATAAATAATAATCTGACAATCTGAAAAAAACTTACAGTAGAAATAGAATGTATTTACATATTGAAAATCAAAAGAGTCAGCCATGCGCACAATAATTATTACTCCGAACTCGCAGTTTTTTCGAAAACGAGGATAAAAATATTTTGAACCGTACGACTTTGGTTCATGTTGCGTCAACATGGACTTCGTGTACGTTCTCGTAGAAAGCATTCCGCTCAGCTGAAAATCGAAGCAATTTAAACATTGTAAAAAAGATGAGGATACGCAGAAGCCACGTGAATGTCAGTATCAAATACACAATAGGAATAAGGGAAGCTTTAGAAAACACCAACAAATTTAGACAGCGTTCAAGTCAATTATTTTAGCCGACGTCAATGTGTTCTAACTAGTGCTTTGGTCTATTAATACAGTATTATATTTCTGGCTTCACCACCACACCTGCGCTATACTGCGCGATTCAAGTAGTGGGACTCAGTTTATTATAAACGTCGATCCCATGTGAATGTTTTATCATGCCATTCCTGCTGGAAAGTCTGAGGCTGATGAATGAGTTACCGCTAGCAGGAAAAAAGGTGCAAAGCATCTCTAAGAGACGAGAAAAAGCAAAAAGGGGATGACAGAAGAAAGAAACACCCTTGAGGTGAGTCTCTTCTGTGGCTACCACTCTTGAGCAGATGGGGTTACACGGGATGGGTTGCTTATCACCATTCGGCAGCCTAACCCGAGGGACAGAAAGGGAAATGTAGAGAACTTACCTAAACTTACAAACTAACTTTTCAGCAGGGACTACAGGCAGATGCAACATTCCTTGCGGAAAAGTCACTGAAGTACACCCGCGTGCGGACCATGACGCCAATGATATTCCACAGGGATAGGGTCTACCAGAATAATCCCAAGCGGAGACTAGTGCCTTGGTAGTGTTTGGAGCATACAGAGAGAGAGAGAGAGAACTCTTCAGCTGTTAATGTAACCAAATGGTTCAAATAAGCGCATTTGGGTGTGGGCACCATAAAAAATGTCCTTCATACTAAATAAAGTACACGCAGAGCATTTTTGTTAATGAGCGAAATTTATCAACCCGAAACAATTATATTTCCAGTGCTAAGATATCCAGTTATGTTTAGTACGAAGAGCTTCTTTCTTTGGTTCTCCCAACCAAATGCGATTGATTGAACCGATTGGTTATATTAACAAAAGATTTCTCAGAGCGCTAAAGTCACTGACTTAGTTTTTCTGTTCATAGTGACTATAGTAGCTTTCTCAATGCTTGCCTACATGCCCTTTAATGACACATTTCTTGAGATCTGGCACTAATGCGTTTAAGTGCGACTAGGCCGTAGATTTCTAAATGCCGCTGTGAAACACTCCGCTACATCTCTGCAAGCAAAACACACACACGACATGTTTATGCCCTTTCCATAGGCACCCTGCTCATCGTTCAGTGATGCACCAATAGCCTTCATGGAACCGATGCCGTTTCAATGACCCAAAAGTGAACAATCTTTAGAGCTAAAGCAAGTCATTAGCGTAGAGGTCGGCATATTTGTGAGGGCAATGGAATGGTCGCCAAGAGCGAGACAGAGAAAAATGCGAACCTCGCCAATGGCGACACGTGAATTTTGCAGCGGCTGCGAGGAGAGCCGTGGCAGTGGCAGTTTTGTTACGGCGGTGCTACGGAAGAACGCTGCAATACTACGGTGTAAAACGGGGAAAATTGAAAAATTCCATGCGCAGCTCGTCTTGGAAATTAATGCGGAAGCTTGGAATGATGAATACAATAGTGAGAAGACACCTGTTGGGCGGTTGGATGGTGTGAGTCGAGAATTAAAAATAAATTCTTTTTGTAACGTAGGCACAGAAAGACCGGAGCACAAGATGAGTGCCGCACTTTGTATTGTGTTGTGAAACTAAGAAAGATAAAAAGAAGCGACTGATATGACTGTTGTAGCTATTTAAAGGTGAAAGCAATGCTAAACTAGAGCACTCTGAGAGCGAATACCTCCGCCAAGCGAGGCAACGGTAGCAAAAAATTGAAATTGGCTCTGAAACCATGATTTTATTTGTATCAACTCCAAAATTTATTCATTTGTGCCTTTTGCTAGTAATAACAGCTTGTGCTATTTTCTTGAAGATCCGTTCATAACTTTTTGAGTTATGCCGCTAACAAAGGTCGTGACAAACATGAGTCAAACATACAAACGACCAAACCGATCTGTACCAAAATTCAATCAATTATGTCTTTTAACATTACCAACAATTCTTATACATTTCATAAAGATTCATTCATTATTTTTTGAGTTATTGTGCTAACAAGCACAAAATTAAAAACTGTGACAAACAAACGAACAAATGATCCGATCATCAGAAAAAATTACTCTTTGTGATATACCTAACAACTCATATGAATTCAATAAAAGTCCGCCAATGGTATAGATAAAAATGAGCAGACAAATAAACAAACGGATTGACGGATCTTCACAAAAAGTTAATCATCTGTTCCTCCTAACGTATCTAACAATCCTTGTAATTTTCGTCAAAATCCGTCCATAACTTTTTGAGTTATCTTGGTGACAGACAGACGAAGAGACAGACGACAGCCAGACAAACCCGACGAAAACATAACCTGCTTGGCGGAGGTAATACATATGATCCTATCATGAGATATATGTTGACAAACTGACGGTTTTTAGTAGTTCCGGACTCTGGAAACTCCCTGCAAATCTGTGAAAACAGTAGTTTATGATATTAGCTTTGTAATCATATAGTTTGGGCCATAGCTTCCTACTCACAGGGCTTACTACTTCCCAAAGCGGAAGAAGAAAGAGTGGATATGTAAATGTAGAAAGTAGGTGGAATCCATGCACGAGGGTGTTTCAACATTGCAAGGATAAACGAGCACTATCATAAAAAGTCGGAAAGGAAGTAGAAAAATAGGAGTATAAAAAGGAAGAAGTAAAGTGAGAAAGTATGACAGATGTCCTGACAGCCTAGCTAAGACTTATGTAACCACCTATCGGGTCCTCTAGGTACACTTATTACCGTAAAGTGAGAAAGTATGACAGATGTTCTGACAGCCTAGCTAAGACTTATGTAACCACCAATCGGGTGCTCTAGGTACACTTACTACCGTAAAACGGGGTGACTTCGGACGCCGGGGTGACTTCGGACAAAAAAACAGATAAAAAGGAACTTACCGGTACCGCAGTGACAGGAAAAGTACCAAAACTTTGAAGGAAGCTTTAACAGTGTAATAAAGGTTGATATCTCTGTAGTATATCACTAGGCCCACATTCAAACTCGACTAGCATAAACACAGAAAGGAATACGTTGTGTTTGTTGGGACATTTTTGTTTGTTTTGTTTACGAAAAGTATTCCTATCTGTGTTTATGCTAGTCGAGTTTTGAGTGTGGGCCTAGTGATATACTACAGAGATACCAACCTTTATTAAACTGTAGAAGTTTCCTTCCAACTTCCTTTACTTTTCCTGTCACTGCAGTAAGTTCCTTTTGCCTGTTTTTGTCCGAAGTCACCCCGTTTTACGGTACCGTTAAAACTGCAGGAGATCACGCAAAATATCAATGCAACCTTGTTTTTAAATCCCTTCTATTATGCAGAAAGAAATTATTAACAACTCGCATCTGTAATGTTTCTGCCGAAATCCAATAAACGGAAATGACTCTGAATAAAACTCTTTATTCGGTCGCCAATAAAGCGGAGCTTAAGCCCGCGGTATTTCAATAATCGATAGCTCCGATTCAACCCGCGCAAATTGAACACCAAAATAGCCTTCCAAAAATGAACCGTGGCAGAATATCAGCACTAATTTAAGGTAGAAAGACAGGAAAAAATCGTAATCAGTGTTGGTCACCAGAAATTAAAATGACTCGCTGGCACATAGGATCGGTGAAACTGGGCAGAGATCAGGAATTAAAAAAAAACATAGCTTCTGCACGGTTGCGATCACTAGAACGGAACAGAGGACAGGAATTGTAAAGAGATACCGTACAGTTACGATCGCTGGAACGGGACCGAGGACAGGAATTGAAAATAGATACCGTACAGTTACGATCACTGGAACTGGTCCGAGGACAGGAACTGAAATGGGTTACGATGCTAAAACTAAACCGAGGACAGCAATTAAAAAAAAAAAAAACAAAGCTGCTGCACAGTTGCGATCACTAAAACGGAATAGAGGACAGGAATTGTAAAGAGATACCGTACATTTACGATCGCTGGGAAGGAATAGAGAACAGGAATTAGAAAGGACTACCACACAGTTATCATTACTTCATCTGGATGGAGCACATGAATTAATATTAATAGGGCAGCTACACAATTACGACAGCTATAGCTGGGCGAAGATTAGGAAATTAAAGAAGATTCCACGTTTTTACGATCAGTAATATCGACATCGAATGCGGTATCAGGATCGCCAAGTAACCAACAATAAATTGCTGCAAGAATAAAATCTCCAGTTATCTGAAGAGCAGGACATATGTTACAAACATAAAGGACGAACTACATGCAACACGCCTTTCACTGGCTGCAACTTTCGATTCTGCTTCAGAAATCCCTGCTAAGTGTACAGCATTGAGTATTAACTGTTTACAGTTCCTTCCTACCGATCGCTGGACTTTACCTCCCGGTGCATTTCACATCTCTTTCGTGATGGATTGAACATCCTCCGCCATGGATTTTTACCCTCTCCTTCTTAAGGGATTTAACCGTTCCTTCCAAACGGTTTTGACTTGTCATACCGCGAAGAATTACACATATACCTTCCAATGGGTTTATCTGTTCCCTCTCAATAGATTTGACTTCTGCCTTCCATTGGATTTTATCTCTCTTTTTAAATAAATTTAACCTCATCCTTCGATGGATTTAGGTTCTCCCGGTGGATTTAATTTTTTACTCCAGCGGGATTTAACCTCTCTCCTAACTCATTTAACCTTTCCCAACCGATTCAGTTAACTTCTCTCCATCCCCACTATTGGCTACACACTCTCCTTCCTGGCACATCTCCGACTGCCACAAATCCCCTGCTCTCCCCCCCCCCATCGTACACCTGTCCCGGTGGCCTGGGGGCCACGAACAACGTTGGGTCCCATTAGTCTGGTGCTGCCCGGATGTTGCCGATATGCAAATATGCTCTTAGTGGCCCTCGCATAATTAAATTCGCCGCTACACTTTTATATCGGACCCTTATCTTGCTCTTACACAGAGTGCTCCAGACCGGAAAGGTAAACTTGGGGATTACTCTGATAAAGTACGATAATTTATGCAATAAACGAAACGCTCGCCTAACCAGGGATTGCCGAGTTCTTAGAGAGCAGAGGAAACGTAGCAATGAATACCAGTGAGGTAGTATTAAGTAAATACACGTATGTGCTTTGAATAGTAGGCTATAGTCTGAGCAATAACAAATATTGGCCTTAGTCTCGTTCGCCGCACTTGCATTTTGGATGAAAAATAACTGCAGCAAACAGCAGTTGAGACTTGTTCCTTATATTCAAAAGCGGCTACGGTAAACTCAATTCAGCTTAGGATAGAATAATATTATTATTATTGATGTAGGCAGTGAAATATCAAGCCAGACCAGACCGGACCGAGTTTTCTCCAAACACAGTGGCAGGAAGTTAAAACGTGCCACCTCCGCACACTAGTACGGGGAATAGATCTTCTTTCCAAGACAGGTGTACGGAGGATAGATCTTTTTCCAAGACAGGTGTACGGAGGATAGATCTTTCCAAGACAGGTGTACGGAGGATAGATCTTCTTTCCAAGACAGGTGTACGGAGGATCGATCTTCTATCCAAGACAGGTGTACGGAGGATAGATCTTCTTTCCAAGACAGGTGTACGGAGGATAGATCTTCTTTCCAAGACAGGTGGCTTCTTGCGGTGCCTGGCTAGTTAAGTCCGCATTTTCGGCATTCAAATGTTACTGCGGGGGTCTGACTCCAACCAGAAATGGGGGTGGTCGGGGGATCGCTCTTGTCGCAGGGGCCTTACGTCTTTGACAGCATGCCTTTTTTTATTCTGTAGGCGATTGCAGCTGTACAGTCTTCTCAGGTGAGTGGGTATCTATCTGCAGCACGAACCAGTGCATGTGGATATCCTACGTAGAATGTGCGATCAAATTGACTTTACTTGTGTGTGTAACTGCTTAATTCATTTCGGTCATGGTTCTATTTCCATTTGTCGTAAAGTTTTCCTTGCATGCACAGTAGCAACTCGGGGTTAGTGACCTCGAGTTGTAGCAGCAGACCTCTTGCTTTGGTTGATTAAAATGGATCTGTGTTTGCTGTAGATGATCTCCAATTCTACATAGAAGTAACATACTTGGCCGTACATAGATTTTGGGATACTACCGTTACCGTCGTTTTTGCACGTCAGAGACAAACTTGCTTGCTAATTTCTAGCAGTAGCAGCGGTGTCATAATACGTTACAATTTCACGAACAGTTTTGTGTGTTTTGGATACATATTCAGGTGTAAACGATAAGACTTAACGGGTCTGCTAATCTCTAGCAGCAGGAGCAACAAGTAGGAGACTTCGCTCATGCTTCACTGGCATTAAATAGTACCAATTTCGTTTATAATACCTAGTATACTCGCTAGAGCCAAATAAGCTGGCCGAACTCCAACAGCAAAGGCTTCACTTCGGTTTAACTGCCATTCCCATTTTTTTTAAATATTTCTTCGCGTTCGCGCTACAGCGAAAAGGATAGGCTAATCTGCAGAAGCAACAACAGACAGCAGTTTCATTGGCAATATGCACCGCATTTTAGTTTATAAATTTTGTGTGTACGCGCTGAGAGCAAAACGGGCTGGTTGATCTCCAGCAACAGCAGCCTTCACCGTTCACAACACGAGCGTGTTCCAGAGGCCCCGATCTCTGGAGCCGAAGCGGCCGCTCACACAGTTGGACTTATCGCTCGCGACGCGGCGTCTGCTTCCGACGTCTTGTGCAGAGGCGCGGAGGCGAGTCCGACCGGCCTTGGACAAGTCAAAAGACCGGCCAAAATTCCCTATGTTAAGAAGACCAGATCCTGCTAGGTGGAAGCTCGATGGAAAAACAACATGGTTGGGTCTCGCCATTCCACAGCATTTTGAATCGTATAGAATCGCATTCACTGGGATATTGGAAATGGCTAAAAATGAATCTTAAAGCTGAAGAGTGCATTATTAAGAACTAAACACTCTGAGAGTCCTTATCTCCGCCAAGTAAGGCAACAACGGTAACGAAAAATTCAAATTGGCACCGAGCCCATGATTTCTTTTGTAACAACTCCAAAATCTAATCATTTTCCTTTTAATAGTGTTAACAGTTTCTGCGATTTTTTTGAAGATCCTTTCACAACTGTTTGAGTTATTGCGTAACAAACATTTTGACAAACACAGCTCAAACATGGAAACGAATCAGCCGATT
>LQNS02278101.1:9062077-9072618 GCA_001587735.2 Parhyale hawaiensis | reverse complement strand
AAACATGGAAACGAATCAGCCGATTTGCACCAAAATTTAATCATTTATGTCTTCTAACATTACTAATAATTCCTACAAGTTTCATTAAGATTCACTCAAAACTTTTTGAGTTATTGCGCTAACAAACATGAAATCAAACACAGCAACAAACACATGAACGAAGAAACAGATCTTCAGAAAAATTTGGTCATTTACTTTTTATGATATACCCAACAAATCATGTAAATGTCATAAAAATCCGCTGATAACTTTCTGAGTGATGGCATTGAGAAAAATGAGGCGGGCAAACAAACAAACAAACAAACAAACGGATGGACGGACCTTCACTAAAAGTTAATCATCTGTTTCTCCTAATATACCTAACAATCCCTGTAAATTTCGTCAAACCCCGTCCATAACTTTCTGAGTTATCTTGGTGACCGACAGACGGGCAGACAGACAAATACACAGACAGGCAGACAGACAGACAAAGAGTCAAACAGACCAAGAGACAAACTGACAGACAGGGATACAAAGAGACAGACAGAGAGACAAACAGACAGGCAAAGAGACAAACAGAGAGATAAAGAGACAAACAGACAGAGAAACAAACAGACAAACAAACAGACAAGTAGACAAACGGACAGACAAACAAACAGACAAATAGATAGACAAAAAGCCAAACACAGACAAAAAGCCAAACAGACAGACAGACAGTCAAACAGACAGACAGTCAAACAGACCGACAGTCAAAGAGACAGACCGACAAAGAGACAGACAAACAAACAGATAGACAAAGAGACAGACAAACAGACAGACAAATAGACAGACAAAGAGGCAGACAAACACAACGAGAAGAAAACCTCCTTGGCGGAGGTAAAGATATAGACCAAATATAGCACCAAGTATTTTTTTCCTGCAACACAAGATATCTTAGTAACCTCCGGCAATGGCAATGTCTAATAAAAAGCAATACGTTGCTGTCTAGCGCGAATTTAAGAACGTTATGAATCCAACTTTAGTGCAGTGCACATTACTTTTAGCGCAAAGTAAGCCCTCAAGAAGATTACTGGAAGAATTGGATATTCCTCATTTTTCAGAAAGATGGTTACTGCGCTCGAATATTTGCTGTGACAAGCCTAACAAATTCCTAAATACTAAAAAATTAAATTGTTAAGCTGACAAGAACTAAAACAAAGAAAACTGTACTGTAGCTGAGTAGAATTTCACAATAAAAAATAAATTTCAAATGAGGCACTTACTGCGGGGATAGTTTAGTACTGGGGTTTTTATTGCAGTTACTCAGAATACTAATAATAATATTAAGCAGAATTATAATACAATAATAATAATATCTATAGGTACCCGTGGAAATTTTAAGGTTAGATGATATTTTTACGTTCTAAAATGTAGCACACCTAAGCTGCACTATTACAACTTATTTTAGTTTCACCTTGCACAGCCATTCTAACCAAACCCATCCCGTCTAAATGCCCGTCATTGAACTCTGACGAGTTCCGTCTTATCTACCCAGGCCGCCTACGCGAACACATCTCGTCTAACCTAACGCACGTCGTATTACGAAATACACACCGACTATCCTAAACTACAGCATATAATCTAAAACACACTTCATCTAATTCAACCCACCACAAATTAACTATGAAAATTTAAAAATTCTAAGATGGAGGAGCACAGGTTCCTGGTTATAAAGCCGTGAAAACTCAAAAATAATGGTATTTCCATCTTATGTTTCAACGCAATGTGCTGCACGTACAACAGAGTTTTGAGCACTTTCCTTGCATAATGTTTTGAATCTCATGAAATATTATGAATCAATATTAAATGCTCAAAATATTTATTTCTAGTACTGGTCTGGAACACGATGACGGGATCTGCAGGCAATCAAGTCGGCTGGGAACGTTTTTTAATGGATTCATCTTAGCAGTGCTTGGGTATCTTAGTGGAGTTTTGTGCTTCATTTGTGTTTTCCTGTTCTTTGATGTCCTGACGTGAAGCTTTAATAATAATACTGCCCTAACTGTTTGCATGTACCTTAAGCCTAGAACGAGAAACCTGCCCGCCGATAAAGACACATGTCCCAATGGCGAAGAGCTTACTGATATAAACAGCTTTTTTTACCTGGGCCACAGAATCACGAACGCTTTTTGTGATAACCAGGATATAGAGAAAGGAAAGCGGAAGCTCCACGCAGTGGGTGCCATGCTAGT
Organism: Parhyale hawaiensis; assembly: GCA_001587735.2. Lineage (NCBI taxonomy): Eukaryota > Metazoa > Arthropoda > Malacostraca > Amphipoda > Hyalidae > Parhyale > Parhyale hawaiensis. The sequence goes on along the minus strand of LQNS02278101.1, from coordinate 9,070,408 downwards.
GAGGAATATTGGTCACTAGCCCGAAAAGGTCAAATGTCAACTGTATCGTAGCTACCCCTTTCCTATGTATTGTAACTCACTTTCGTTGAACTTTGAGCAGAAAACCATTGGACGCCTCATCAGTATACTAATGCCAGAACGTCAGAACAAGGCAATGCTCTTTCGTCTCCAAATGTGGATAGAAAAATTAGTTAAAATCGCTGGCGAGTGTGATTCGTAAAGTCCCTGGCTAGAAACTGTCCAATATGTACAGCCGATGGCAGCCCCTGCTGTTACCAACTAGGGCCAAGCAATGAGCTTCAATTCAGTATAGCGTGCACTGACACTTCTAACCGCTTTCTGTATCTAATCTAACCCTATAGTGATAAGCTGACTTCCATTCAATTATAGCAGCTCCATGTAAATACTGGCGATCCTCCATTAACGCGGTCTGTCCGGACCAAGACTAATCGCTATTAATGGAATTTCCGCACTGTTGGGTGCTGCTCAATAAATCAATTTGCAGTACGCCGATGTTTATTTACAGTGATAGTTGAAATGATTGCACAAGTTCAAATACGCTTTTCTTTCGATTTTATTAATCTAACTGCGCTTTCAGTAATGCTAAAGAATTTTGCAACTTCTGAAATTTTTTTACCTTCATCTTTATTGATACTTAGTTTATTTCTACATACTCTTTTTAGAATTCACTGCACTGCTGTTGGAGCCATTTTACAAGCAAATACAAACAATAGTAATCCAGTGTAAAGTAACAGGCTTCAATCATCGCGTTAGAAGTGATGCTGGAACTGAAGAAGTTGCGTTATGGTACCGCGTAAAGGAGATTTCGCGTCGCGTACGTGGATGCCCGGAACAAAATTTTTACCGTAAAAATGGGTGATAGCATAAACGGATGCCGCATTAATGGAGGATCGCCTGTTCTTATTTAAGTTGATTGCTCAATAGGCAACGGAAATAATAAAACACGAAACTGAAAATTAAAAAAACATATCAGTCACAGAAATCCTAATGACGACATTAAAGATATTATAATAGTAACCTATTGAACTAATGATAATAATAGTAATAAACAAATGATACGATGACAATAGTGTCTTCAGTAAGTATTGCAATGCAGTCACATACATAGAAAAAACGGACTTCAGTCACAGAGCACTGCTAGCGTTGCATGCAATAGCGCAACTTTACAGCGTGCAAAATTACTTGGCCGAAAACTTCCAAATACTACAAGGCTCTGGGATTATTAAGGCCTTTATGATATACTGCAATGCATTCCTACTTAGAAGTAAACTTGGATCATTCAGCGCCGTCAGTGTTGCTCCATGTCACGACCACCATCACCGCTGTTGAATTTATCTTGAAGTTGTTCAACAAGCTCCACACAAATGCTAATTAGTGGGATGAAACTTCCTCTAACAAAACTTGGGCTGAAAAACTTCCGCAGACGAAAATTTCCCGTAATAGAAAACTCTAGAGGGAAAGGAAGTTTTATTTGCGATAGAAATTTTGCGGTACAAAGAAAACTACCGCCGTCTTGATATGGCAGCGGCCGCCGCTGCGTCTCTGCGCTCCTGGGACCGCCAGAAGTCGTCTTTTCTATACAAGAGACGAGAAGGCAGCATAGATTGGGGTCTTTGCGTAGCCCGGATCAACAATCCAACATCCGTAGTCAATGCAATTGTAATTCAAGAGGAGAAGAAGAAGAAGAAGCAAGAGGCATGTAGTTCATCATGCAAAATAACAAGTCGTAAAGAAGAGCAAGAAGAGAACAAAGATAGTCAGTAGACGTAGGAAAGAGAGAGTAAGTTAGGCAAACAATGAAAGGTGCTCCGAAGACCCAACTGAAGGTAACCTATGGTTTACTTCTGGAGGTAAGAGTCCCAATCAATTACAATGGGGGAAACGTCGCCACTTCAACAACAAATAACGTCCAGACATCAATGAATGATGTACACACGGTAGCAGCGGACGTTGTGTGCTGCACAGTTGTGCTGAAGGTCCTGAAAACGATCACCAGGTCAGGTGCGGTCTTTGTCATTGTCTCGGCAAGCTGAATCACCAATTTTTCTTGTTTGCATAGCGATCGTGGGGGTAGGATAGGAGGGTGGTGAATCGTTGAACCTTTCGTTTCAGCGTCATAGTTCATAGCGACCTGTCGTCGGCTACAGCTGCACTTCTCTGCGGCCAGTTGGCCTGTGTCTGCCGCTCGAACCAGTGCGTGTGGATTTTCCAGTGAAGGGTGCAGTCAAAGTTGACTTTATCTTTACAAGCGTTAATATGTTGATGTCCGTCCAAAAGTCAAGCATCGTATTGACCGACATTCTTATGCAATGTTAAGCAGTCGAGTCTCGTAAATAGTAAGGTATCACCAGGTTTTGCCTTCTCTTTATTCGGGTACGAAGATATTTTTTGATGTGAAGCTGATATTAATTTATTAATCTTTGAATTCTACACTGCTGTCAGTCATTTCTCATAATTTATCATCAGGGACTTTGTCTGATATGAAAATGCAGTTAACAAAAATTATGGCTTGAACGTGCTGTGTTAAAGAGAAGGCCTTTATAATTATTAACTAAAAAAAAAACACTTCCAACGTATTTGCTCGCTTGCGCTTTTATTCAACAGTTTCCCAGCATCCACTGTCGGGGGTCACACTAGACATTCGCAGAAACAACGTGATGCCAGGATGAGCAGCTCGCATGTCGTTCACGCTACCGTATCTATGCTACCGAGTTGAAATATATTTCGAAACGACGAGTGAGTTGCTCATCCTCGCTTCCAATTGTTCCTGTTATTGCATATGTAGCCTCAGTATAAGAAAATCTACTACTTCACCACCCTCTCGGTGGTGAAGTGACATCGGTTCGGTATCGCATCAACACAGGCCCGGGTTCGATTCCCCGGAAGTCACTCTACGGATTTACACTGCTTGAAGCACTCCAGCACCGAGAGGCCAGGCGATGCACGATGAGGGATCCTAAATTGACTCTCATCACGGACTGCTTCTCCTGCTCTTCACACTACTGGATCTTCAAAATTCTAGACTCAAGGCAAAAAGAAAACCTCGATAGGTGTATCCATTGTATCCTGTACATGAGATAATACATGATATTGGTTTGTTTGTTTTGTTTATTGCAACCTGAAAATAAACTCATCGACATTCTACCGGCATGTATGTCCAATATCTCCAGCTTCGGAATTATGGCACGGCCAATTTAAAATGAAGCCATAAAGCTTAATGGAAGTACTGGGAGCGTAGGCAGGCGAGCGCCGTTAGTTGCTCGGGATGCTACACGCGAGCTAATGAAGCCAAGTTGAGTAGTTAGCAAATAAAGCGTCCGCTAACTGCTACGCTCCTCGGCCCCTGAGGCCCCACAACAGCTGCGCCTATGAGCGACTACACTCCTTTACCGCAGCAGCCCAACCGCAGCTGTTTTTTTTTGGTGAGGTGAGGCAAGGCTACTTTGCCCCAGTGGCCCAACCGCAGCTGTTTTTGTGGTGAGGCAAGGCTGCTTTGCCCCAGCGGCCCAACCGCAGCTGTTTTTGTGGTGAGGCAAGGCTACTTTGCCCCAGTGGCCCAACCGCAGCTGTTTTTGTGGTGAGGCAAGGCTGCTTTGCCCCAGCGGCCCAACCGCAGCTGTTTTTGTGGTGAGGCAAGGCTCCGTTGCCCAGCGGCCCAACCGCAACTGTTTTTGTGGTGAGGCAAGACTCCTTTACCCCAGCGGCCCAACTGCAAAAGCATCTATGAACAGCTGCGTTCCCTTGTCCCAAAGCCCCAACAGCAACTCTATGTAAGCGTTGAACGATGCTTGGTCCCAGGGCCATACCAAGGTTTGCTCCAATGCTACACTCGGTTTTCCCTCAGGCCCAACCTCTGTTGTGTTCCCTCTGGCCCAACCTCTGTTGTGTTCCCTCTGGCCCAACCTCTGTTGTGTTCCCTCTGGCCCAACCTCTGTTGTGTTCCCTCTGGCCCAACCTCTGTTGTGTTCCCTCTAGCCCAACCTCTGTTGTGTTCGTAAATAGCCACGCTGCTATGTTCCTATGGTTGAACAACGGCTCTGTGTTTGCACACGGCTATGCTCCTTTGCCCCTGGAACATCAACCTGTATTTGAAGCATTTTGTAGTGGAGATGTGTCAGCATTACGCCAATCGATTTTCTTTATAGAAAAGTCCATATTGTAAGCATCGTCCAATTATTTACTTTCTGTGTGTGTATTACTTTATACATTTGTTCAAGTGCTCAATCGAAGATTTTTTTGGACACTGTGTCTAAAAGAAGTTAATTATTAAAAAAAAAACTAAATAATTATAATACGCTGTGAGACATCGGTTACTGTAACGCATCTTCACAAAACTGTAACATCACTAATTTCTGCTGCTAGAGGCGCATCCGAAGTTTTTCTTAGAAAGACACGTTTTTGTGGTAATGGAACTATGCGAGTGAGTAAGTGTAGAGGGACTGAGCAGCTTTTGAAAATATGTAGGCGTTGTCACCCTCGAAAAAAGGAGCAGATACAAACCACGTCAATTAAAGTCAGGATCCACTGAACAGATGATCACCAGAGAATAGGAAGATTAGACTAGATAACCGGCATGCAGTGGACTGACCACAGGCCCATTCCCAGACAGCCGCCGGGACTTACGCTCCTGCTCCCTATGAGCTATTGCCATGAATTCAGTTATCATTTAGATGTTTGATGAAAAACAAAAGATATAGCTAGGAGAATTACCAGATAGGTGGGCACGATAGACAGATGTCGTGAGGCATAACAAAGACCAAGGTATCCGTGTAACCCCCCCCCCCCCCTCCAAAAAAAAAAAAAAAAAAAANAAAAAAAAAAGGGCAGATACAATGCACGCCCAGTAAAGTGAAGGATCTACTGAACAGCTGATCACAGCAGCTAAGGGAACAAAAATCCATGAAAGAATAGGAAGATTAGATTAGATAACCGGCAGTAGGCGGACTGACAGGCCCACTCCCAGAGAGCCGCCGGGACTTATGCCCTTGCTCCCTCTGAGCCATTGCTATGAAGTCAGTTATCATTTAGACGTTTGATGAGAAAACAGATATAGCTAGGAGAATGACCAGAGAGATGGGCACGATAGAAAGATGATGTATAACTGTAAGAAAGTAACAGAGTTTGTGTGAAATATTTATAAAATATCACTAGATTACAAACAGTTCTTACAGAATCTTACCTAAAACTTAGAACAATTCTTTTAAAGTTAGCAAAGCTGATTCTCGACGCTCGGCCTAATTTCAGCAATGTGAGTCGATAACCTATAAAAAATGATCCACGAAACTGGGGAAGTTTTTTTTTTATTCTAGCGATGGCGTCTCGTCGTCTGAAAGCAAGAGGAGAGGTAAAAAAAAGGGAAAATTTGAAACATGAACTTCATAAGGCCCAGAAAAACAGGGCCGTCTTGAAGTTTGCTCATCGCATGTCGTAGGACAAAAAAATAAAGGCTGCTGGTTTTTATAAGAGCCGTGACCTGTGATGAGAAGTGCTATGCGGTAACAAGAAGAGATCGTGCCCGAATTACGGAGCCTATCGAAAGTTAGGGGATTTTTTTTGGAGGGGGCATCCCCCACTTTATATGCGTGCGACTATGCCCTAAAACAACAGGTGATAGTTACGCAGCTATTCTAGAGGAACAGAACCTGTCTTAGCCGATTGTCAACTTTCCTAACTTATTGAAGCCTAATTAAATCCACCGTTTGAAGTAGGTCACATAATATTATATGCTGCTCAAAATAAGTTAGGAGCTATGCTAAATTCTGAAGGGTCATTTTAAATTGGTGGAACCCTTCATGACTGAACTGAATAATTTGTTTTTGTTGTGGAGAATGGAGAGTGGGTACCAGGAGGTTCACACAAGTGTGAAGCCCTGTGTTCTGAGCACATAAGTAGTGTTGAAGGCCTGTATGCAGGACTGACCTCAACTAATTTTGAACAGTTTATTATACCGGGACCAATGAATACGTGTTACAGTAGTGCGTGTGAAAGGGAATACGTGTTACAGTAGGGCGTGAGAAAAGGAATGCGTGTTACAGTAGTGCGTGTGAAAGGGCATTTAGTGTCAATGCTTAATTAAATAGCTGTTTAGATATCAGGTATTTTAGCATTTCCATTTCAATTTAATTACAATTTTCAATCTAATCCGCCAAATGTACGATAAAGTGCGGTATTTCAAGGGACCCAGTAAGTTACCTTAGCCATTAGCTAGACCTTCGGTATGTCTTTCCCTCGTGCTCATTTCGCTTTTTTCACTTTCATACTCCTTCTGACTTTTCTTTTCTCTGTTATTCTTCTTCTTTCCCGACTTACTGTTCCCATGCGCTTTGTTTCTGGGTGGGAAAACCGTCCTGAATGGGTTCCACGTGTCAATCGGCATACTATATGTCCCTGCTTCCTCTGTAAAACCGGTTTTGTAGTGGGAGCGGAGGCTTAAATTATTCAGTAAAATAATTAATAATAACTAGAGCACTCCGAAAGTGCATACGTCCGCCAAGTAAGGCAACGTTAACGAAAATTTCTAACTGGTTCAGAAACCAGGATTTCCTTTTATCATCACCAAATTTAGTCATAGGTGCTTCTTGACAGTGATGACAGTTTCTGTATTTTTTTTAAATTCATCCGTAACTTTCTGAGTTAATGTTCTGAAAAAAGATAAAAACAACTAGAACGTCTCGTGCCGTAAGACTATCACCCACGGTGGGTGCAAATTCAATGAAGTTATTTTTGATGGACAGCAAATCCTAGTTTTTCAAAAAATAAGGATGCTTTGTTCAATTAGGTTAGCGGATTAGCTACGCCCCTTGAATTAGATCCTTTATGATAACATAGGAAAAATAGAACGCCTCCTGGCGCAAGACGATCTGCCGCGGTGGAGGCAAATTCGCCCCGGTGGAGGAAAATTCAACGCAGTTATTTTTGATGGCCTGCTAGGCCTAGCTTTTGGCATGGGTCACATCTAGGTCAACCCACCAACCTCCCTACAAAAAGTTTATGAGGATTTCTCAAATCCTTCGATCCCTTATTGGGTGGACAGACAAACATACATACACGAATATACTTAAATCTTCAACGAAAAGATTATCTCCTCTCTCACTTCGTTCCCGGGTGATAAACATAAGGACGGACAAACAAACGTACTGATAGATCATCACAAAAATTTGCTCCTAGAAACATTCTCAACGATTTCTGCAAATTTTATGAAGATCCGTTCTTAAATGTTTCGGTTACGTTACCAAGAAAATATTGACAGACAAAAAAGTAAACGGTTGCACAGATCTTCTCCATAAGTTAATCATATGTTGCTCCTAACATACCTAGCAATCCCAGAAAACTTCATAAAGATCCGGTGGTAACTTTTGATTTTCTTAGTGACAGACAAAGCGACATACTTTACAGGTAAATTCGACGAAAACGCAACCTCCTTGGCGGTGGTAATATTTATAACAATAAAATGATAATAATAGTAATAATATTAATAAAATATCAAGGGCACAGAGCCCGTGCCCTGAGCAACCGCACTACGTCTGTGGTGGCAGAGAACCCGTACCTGGATGATCACTGTTTATGAGATCAGAAAATCTCTGCTACGAAAATTAGAAAGATCATAACAAAAACCGCGAGTACGATTGGGGAAAATTAGGTAGGAACCAAACGGGGTCACGGAGAGTAGGCTGAGCTACTAACAGAGCTAAAGCTACCGAAGCCAACGTCCCAACCTGTGTAATTTGAACGGAATGCTCGGGCTTACTGAGCTACGGTAGTATACAAGGACACTTGCTGTGCAGTTTAATGGAAAGAATGCCTTGTAAGTTTTCTTTACCAGACGGTAAACCGTCATCACACTTTGTATTTACGGAAGATACCCTAGTTCATTTTAGTTAGGCTATGTTGAGCAAACAGTTTCCAATTGTTCCCTAAAATGGGGTTATAGAGCAAAGATTACTTTCTTGAAAGAGGCGTGCAAAGACGTTCAAAAGGACCATACACAAAAGCATTTTTGACTGTTGGTTTGCAAACAATGAAAGTATTGGAACTTTCATGCTTCTGTAATGAAAGGATTTTAGCCGTCAAACACAAAAAATAAAAATAAATGGAAACAATCAAGCCTTCAAGTACTAAAAATGGAAGTAGCTACTTGACTTTTCAGGCATCAAAAGTAGGAGTACATTGGCTTTCACATACGAGAAACAGCACTGTTGTGCAGGAAGTCAGCAGAGAAACTAAGGCGTGCATCGAACGGACGCCCGTCCCATAATTCCAAGAGGCACCAGGGGAGCAGCTGTATTGACAAAGCTTGTTTGGCATCAGAAC
>LQNS02278101.1:9029963-9050418 GCA_001587735.2 Parhyale hawaiensis | reverse complement strand
CTCTCACTTCGTGCCCGGGAGATAATTTCTCTCACTTCGTGCCCGGGAGATAATTTCTCTCACTTCGTGCCCGGGAGATAATTTCTCTCACTTCGTGCCCGGGAGATAATTTCTCTCACTTCGTGTGCGGGTGACTGTGACTTTTAGCCTCTTTTCAAATTCGCTGTGTTTGAACCTATCAGCCAGGTCTCACAGGTACATTCTTCTTACCACTACACTGGGGTTCTTGTAATGATCTAATCCTAATAACTCAGTATTCTCGCACTTCTCCAGGAAACGATACCGCACCGATTGTAACTAATATTGCACGCAGCACTCGCAGGTTTTAATATTGCAGACGTAGGAACTAATAGTGCTTTCGTAGGAATTAATATTTCATATGCAATAACCAATACTGCATATGTACTAACTTATACTGCATATGGAGGAATTAATACTGCATAAGGAGAAAATAATACTGCATATGGAGGAACTAATACTGCATATGGAGGAATTAATACTGCATATGGAGAAAATAATACTGCATATGGAGAAAATAATACTGCATATGGAGGAACTAATACTGCATATGGAGGAACTAATACCGCACTCGTAAGAACTAATACTGCACTCGTAAGAACTAATACTGCACTCGTAAGAACTAATACTGCACTCGTAAGAACTAATACTGCACTCGTAAGAACTAATACTGCACTCGTAAGAATTAATACTGCACTCGTAAGAACTAATACTGCACTCGTAAGAACTAATACTGCACTCGTAGGAACCAATACTGCACTCGTAGGAACCAATACTGCACTCGTAGGAACCAATACTGCACTCGTAGGAACCAATACTGCACTCGTAGGAACCAATACTGCACTCGTAGGAACCAATACTGCTCTCGTAGGAACCAATACTGCTCTCGTAGGAACCAATACTGCACTCGTAGTAACCAATAGTGCACTCGTAGGAACCAATGCTGCACTCGTAGGAACCAATACTGCTCTCGTAGGAACCAATACTGCACTCGTAGGAACCAATACTGCTCTCGTAGGAACCAATACTGCAGTCGTAGGAACCAATACTGCACTCGTAGGAACCAATACTGCACTTGTAGGAACCAATACTGCTCTCGTAGGAACCAATACTGCACTCGTAGGAACCAATACTGCACTCGTAGGAACCTGCATCACACAACTAGCACTCGAGACCCCTCTCTAGAAACAGATATCGTACAAGTAGGTACAGATGTTGCAGTAGGAGCCGAAACTGTTGTTCTAGGAGCCGAGACCCTAGAACTCGGAACCGAGACCGTGGCACTTGGAGCCGAGCCCGCGGTACTTGGAGCCGAGCCCGCGGTACTTGGAGCCAAGACCGTGACACTAGGAACCGAGACCGTGGCACTAGGAACAGAGACTGTGTCACTCGGAGCCAAGGCTGGGGCACTAGGGGCCGGGCCTGTGGCACTAGGAGCCTGGATTGTGGCACAAGGAGCCTGGATTGTGGCACTAGGAGCCGGGTCGCGCTTTCGTTGATCACGACGGATTTGTGTGCGTGTTTGTGTACGCAGATCGTGTGCGTGTGAGCGGCGTTTAAGTTGGTGCGCCGCGCTGCTCGCTGTGTCGCTGATTAAGTTAGGTTAGGTAAAGTTAGGTTAGGTTGGGTAACGTTAGGTAGCGTTAGGTAACGTAAGTAACGCTAGGTAAGGTTAGGTAAGGTTAGAAAGGTTAGGTTGGGTTAGGTTAGGTTACCTCACCACTCACCTAAAAATACACGTACGCATTGAACCCACACTTTAGGCCCTATTGTCGGAAAACCCGAACTAATTTCGGGTACGTTGGAAAAGAACCCTGCATAACTTCGGGTAGGTTAGGTGAGGGTAGGTCTGGTTTTTCTAACCACCTATTTTTTTCAATTTCGGGTACGTCAAAATTAGGCTCTTAGGTGAATTGCGATTAGGGGTAGGTTAGGTTAGGCTAGGTTGAGGTTAGCCTAGGTAGTCTTTATATTAGTGTTGGCGCGCGCAGAAAAGCTTACTTGAACGCGCAATCGTCGTGAACGACGATAGTGCAGCCGGGTCCGTGGCACTAGGAGCAGAGTGCGACTCCTAGGAACTTAATTTTACTCGGTAAAATGGAGGTTTCAGTTGGCTCAACATGATCCGGTCACGAGTCAAACTGACGAAGCCTAAGCTGCTGCGTGAAGCGCCAGGCGTGTCGAGCTGAGTGCGCTTGGCTAAGATCGACGTTGACGAGACAATCGAACGATCTCATCGGCACTCAAAGTACAGCAGGGGAAGCTATTTTCAACTTCATCTTATGCAGGCGGTGCTGTTTCACTAAGGGTTTCTTTCTCCTATAGTATTTCTATCGGAGCAAAATCCCTTGCCCAGCCTGTATGAGATAGAGTGACAATATACTACTAACAATATATTACTTGCGACATGGCGCACCGCTGGATCACTCACAATATTAGGCTATGGTGAAAGGAAAGCAAATTCAGGAAACGATGCTTAGCTCTACACCGACCGACTAAACTCAAGTGTCTCATAAGAATAGCAATAAATGGACCGTTAAGAAATGTCGGCACTCTAGGGCTTAGGGTTAAGCGATGACTACATAGTTTTACCCTATCCCTCTTGATGAATTCTTTGGATCCAACATCAAATTACACCAATCTGCGAAGATGAATTTTTTTTTCGTTTCTCTGGCTGCCAACTTAATAAAAAAGGATTACTGCTGATTCACCATTTAATGGTGCTCTGAGGGTGCCTGCACACCAAAGCAGTTCGGTGCGAAGCTGACCGGCAGCCAGGCAAGCTGGCAGTGCTTGAGAAGTACGGGAATGTATTGGAACACACACACTGAACAGCGGCAGTTGAGCAGGTAGCTGTTCGGTGTGTGCCCTTCAATGCATTCCCGTGCTTTTCAAACACTGCCAGCCTGCCTGCCAGCTTCTCGCTGAATTACTGTTGGTGTGCCAGCACTCTTAGCCCTACAACCGAAACTTGGTCAGCCCGTCAAGCTCTTAGATATTCGTACCAGACCTTCTCGTGGGAACAGCATTATAATTTATGGAACGTCTGCAAATGATACCAGCGAGTGATGAACTGGAACAGCGCTGATGAAATGCATGAAACACAACAGCTCGTGATTGCTTGAAAATAAAACACGGTAGACCAAAACGGAATGGAGAATTGCAACCCTAAATAAAAACTTTTATGAATACAGTTGAAAGAATTTTAACCGGAAAATGCTTGCTGAAAAGTGTCAAGCTTCTGCTTTCGAAATGTGACAGCTTTGCGATAGCCAGTCAAGAAGGGGAGCCAATAAATTCACCGCGGGTAAATTAATCAACGGTGAATTAATTGAGCTGCATGTTCATCGAATGGATAATGCATCAAACGGTACATTCTTCAAACGGTACAGTCATCAAACGCTAAATTCATCAAAAGCTTAATTCATCAAACGCTAAATTCATCAAACGCTTAATTCATCAAAAGCTTAATTCATTAAATGGTAAATTCATCACCTGGCAAATTCATCAAATGGTAAATTCATCGAATGGTAAATTCATCGAATGGTAAATTCATCGAATGGTAAATTCATCGAATGGTAAATTCATCGAATGGTAAATTCATCAAATGGTAAATTCATCGAATAGTAAATTCATCGAATGGTAAACTTTCACACCAGTAGATTTAATTTATATTCCACCGATGTAGTAAAGCGAAAGTGGTGTTATCCAAAAAACAGTGTGGTGCGGGTCCGCACTCTGCGCCCAGGGGGTAGAGACTGGTTGGGGCTGAGGCTGAAGGTTCCGTGGTTGTAAGATTATAATCTAAAGTGCCATGCTGCATGGACTTGCGGACTGTGGGTTCTCCGAGTACTCCAAGCAATCTATGCAATTAGTTTCAGTTAATGCAAAACTGAATTCTCTGCATTAGCAACATGGGTGTTCTAAATAAAGAAAAAAGGACATGTAGCATGTCAAGTAAATGGGGAACTCATACACGGATAACCCCATGCATGGAAAAGTAACACCAGAAAAAAGAGGAAGCGTTAAAGAAAGATTACCAGTAAAAGAAGGAACAAAAGCAATCGCTGTAATGATTCCGCTTAGTGCAAGCGTTTGAAGTTGTATGAAATTTAAGCGACTGATTGAGATGCCCCGTCCTAGGAACTAAACCCTCATTTGGGACTCGCTGAGCGCAGATTCAGCAGCACGTTTACTGAACTAGACGCTGAAATATTGATAGTCTAGTTATACTTGGAACTTAGGCACTACAGTATAATTACAGTGTACAATTAAACAGCGCTAGTTTAGTTCCCTGAGCCTTGTTTCCGTTAATTTACGCTCCTCTCCTCTAGTCAGAAATTTTATCACTGGTAGACAAGAGAAATCGATCAATAGTTGCGCGAAGTTTCGAAAAAAAAACTCGTGCATCCAGGGGGTTAAAATTATGTGACGAATCTGTTGTTTTTTGTGCACGAAGGATGTTACAGCAACTACTTAAGGCCATTTCACACGACAGCCTTTAAAGAAGAATTTGTCGCCCAAACCTGTACTGTCACAGGACATATCGTTTATTCACTTTATAAACGTTTCTGTGCGTGTTTGTTCTACACTTCATTAACTGCTGCAGCATTCCCTGGAACAAAGCAAGGTAAATACGAACTTTCCCTGCTCCGATTACCCTCTAAAACGCCCAGGGACAACTTCATTACTCATTACATCCCGCTGTTACGTTAGGGGAAGCGTAACTTCATTGGGAACAGTGCGCATATCTGTGTTTCCACATCTGTTGCTATATTAGTGCCAAGTCTGTGTCGACAACACTCAGTGCGTTCCAGCTGCTGTGAAAGGTGGTTGTGTTGTGCCGTAGGTATGGCTAAGACCTAGCTGCTTCATTACCCAGCTAGGTCTTAGCGCGTGCGCGCCTCCGGTATAACTCTTTTCAAGTAGACATCAGGTTTCACCTTAGCTCGTTACTGGGTGACTAAGAAAAAGAGTTTCCGTAAGAATAGCATTAGCAAGAGAGCCGTTCTGACTATTTGCTCGCTGAGGGTTTATCTGGATAGCTTTTGATCCCTTCCCAGGACGTCTGTTTTCGTCTTCGTCTGTCTACGTATAACTCTAAATGTTATCTCAGATTAAGGAGGACATTGGAAAGTTATCCACATAACCTTCAGTGAATAATTCTGATTTTACTTTCTAAAAAATGTTTTTAGCTTATGTTTTTGAATTATTCATTCATTCTGATGCAGACTTCGTACCTTGCAGTATGATTAGAAGCCTTACTTAGCTACTTCCAAGGAGAATGCCTTGCTATTCGTACTCGGATAATATATAATAGAACAGTACAATAATATGCAAATAAACAAGAAGGTCTTAAAGATGTTCTTTCACCATTCTGCACTGTAGCCTGAACATACTACCTGCACTGCAGTTAACCATTCACTGTAGCGAACTCAAGTAAGAGCTCATCTACTCACGGAGTTAATACAACCCAAAGATATTACAACGCGGAATATTACAGATGATACACTGCCGGTTCAATGTATCAGTACACACACAAATGGACTATAGATACAGTGCAGATGCAAATAAAATAATGCTTGCTTCTCAACTCCGAAAAAAAACTGGTTCTGTACTAGCAAAAGTATCGACGTTCCAATGATTTTCCTGGAAGTGAATCTTCACTGCTTTACTGAACGTAAAACTTCCCTAGCACGAGAACAGAAAAATTTGACAGCCATTTTGAATGTGGGAGAGTTCAGAAAAGCTGCCCGGGAAAAGAAAATTACCGATTAGAGAAATTAGACTTAATGGCTCAATTAGCTCCGCTAGATAAAAATCGATAGGAAGGAGCGGCGCAGGAGGGGTTACCTGAGACATCAGGTCTGCTTTGATTTGCTCTCCAGAGACGCAATTTATTATCGTTCTCAAAGGAAAAATCAAACGAAGGTATTTAGTGAGCGTTGTTAGTGGAGTTACGAAATTGACGAGGAGAGAAAATTCAAGGAAACTAATAAGTCTTAAGCGTGAAAATTGTTGTAGAACTCAAATGGAAAGCACATTGCACCAAGGAAGTAAGTCTTGACAATGATTACTGCTGTCCAGATCAAATGGAGAACACAGTGCAGCTAGGAAGTGAGTGTCGAGCATGAAAATTCGTAGAACCTAAATGAAGTTATAAGAGGATATTTTGAAGCAGATATTCTACAAGAGAGAGAATTTCAGCAGTTTAATGAAGACTTCAACATGAAGATTCGTAGAACTCAAACGGAGTGAGTTATAAGAGGAAATACTGAAGCAGCCAGCCTACAGAAGAGAACTGTAGTTTAAACAAGAATTGAGCATGCAGATTGACATGGGAAATCAAGCGTCAAAAGCTCATTGCAACGATCTAGTAAGTAAATTGAAAAAGTCAGGTTTTTTGAGACGGGAACGATGCTCCAAGATCTTCTTCGAGTATTATCTGTGAGAGTAACATCAGTGAATTAACTCGAGATGAAGGGCAAAATAAGTCAGCATTTATTTTCTGTTGGCGACATTTCAGGCGACTTGTAAAATAAATTGTTTCAGAGCGAAAAACAACTCGCAGGTTTCAATTTTGAAAACTTTGATGCGGGAACTGTAGTTCCCGTCGGGAAGGAAAAGGTTATGGGATGTCCGACTAGGTGGCGACATTAAGCCTTCGAGGATTCAGTTGTTTCCACCTCACGCAGCTACGCTGGCTTCGACCCGCTCACTTGAGTTTCAGGCACTGACCCTCAATAGGTTACGCTTCAGAGATCTGCAAACTCAATCTTGCTGCGTAAAATAGAGTTTTCAGCCGGCTCAATGTAATCGCGTTGCTATTAACGCTTACTCAAAGCCAAAGCTTCTGTCTGACGTTTCGAACAAATCAAGTCTCGAAGATTATATTTTGGTTCCTAATCGAACGTGCCCTTAACAGAAATATAATGGAATTCAGCTTCTCTGGTCAATGCAAACGACGTTCAGAGAGGGAAACAGAAGCCCATGTCGACAGAAACCACCCTGACACGCGGATGCCCCCACACTGAAAAGAGTGTTGCCCAAAAAACAGCACGCTTTCCTGTGTAGCTCAAACTTCTAATATTTTCTAGAGTAAATGCACAGCCTTTCAAATTCCCTTTTTGTTCTTTCTACATAGCAGAGTTTATACAATAGAACTACCTCTATTTTTTTTTTTGCTGTGCTACGTTTTATTTTTATCGAGCTGTAGTTTATGCTGCTTATTATTTTTGTTGTTTATTTGTTCAGCTCAAATTATTTGTAGTCGAGGAAATTCAGCGTTGCACAGAGTTCAACTCTTTGTTATCACAAAATTTGGTCTGAACAGAAATAAAAGAATATATCCTCATAGAATTGGTTCTGAGTATTCTCGGATTATTCAATAGATTAAGTCTATGTTCCCGGTAATAGTATTTAGGCAATTAGGTGAAATAGTTTTCAGGCATGTAGATCTTTCTTCGGGAAGCAATTACTGAATTTTCCGTTTACCTTACCTTAAGTGAACAAACTGTAATGTTAACATTAGTAGAAACAATTATATCTTATTTTGCTTCTCGCGCGAGGGTGATTGTTAGGTAGCAGATAACGCCTCGGTCAGGTCAATTGAGCAAACCATACACTACCGTGACTCGGTACAAGATTAGGTTGTGAATATATAGCTGTAATATTTCTAACAAATTAATGTATACACAATTTTTAATGTAAACTGTAATATAATAATCCAGAACACCTCCCGCCTGTGGAGAAATAAATAAATAAATTACAGTCCGAAAGAATTTGTTATTCCCAGCAAAAACAATGAGAAAGTGACATGGGAACCTCTAGTGCCCTTATTTTTAACGACCAGGCACAGTATCAAAATAATGTACTAAAATACTACTTATAAATAACAATTACGTATCCCCTTTTTAACAGTATTACTGTTTCCAAGTTAGTTAAACCTCTCTAACCACGTCAAAGATAGATCAAGGGAGGAAGAGGAAGGGACATTCAGGTTATCCTCGTTATATGTTAGACTTGCTTTATACAGGATTCGCTATTTAAAATATTTACGTAGCTCCAGGTATTCAACATCACTAAATTTACCTGCGATTCGATTAGTGCCCGCATCCGGCGACGCTATTGCTAACTATCAAGAGGTGCACTACGCCCACGTGTCCGCTTAATCTGAGTTTCAGTTAATTAAATTAAACACTGTCTATGATGAAATGCGTAGTGAATGTTCATGTAAAATTGTTTTTCTTTCTTTTTTTACTTTTTGTGAATCATTAAGTTTTTTAGCATTTCCTCAAACCTTTCATTTTCTTTCTACAACTTTTTATAAAACACGATACGATGCAGAACTCGAGAAAATTCTAGGATTTGGTAAGGACGACCGTACTTGATTTACATCACCTCGTAGGTGTGCCGGTCTATTGCCTATCACAAAGACGAACAGTATCTGTATAGCATATCAACAGAAAGAAAGAACACGTACATGAGGATGCTCCCACAATAGATCAAAGCACGTGGGACTAGCAAGCTGAGAAACAGGAGAAAGAACAGAACAACAAATCATCAATTCGGGTATGAAAGGGGGAGGAAGCAAAGCGCGCACTGAAGAAAGACGGTCCAAAGGCTTATTTTAACCCTCGGGAGGTTGAACTCTCGATAACACAGGATAGACGAATCTAACAATCCAAACGTTATGGCCTATAGTCCACCCTATGTCCCCTGATTAGAATTTAATTTACATATATATAACACTTAGGACGGAAATAACAGCTTTAGCACAAAATTGACCATATCTCATTTTTAAGCGATCAAATTTTCATGACACTTGTTGCGAAATCGTGACATCTTATGGTAACACTGTTGAGTTTGTTTACATTTTGCTGTGTGTCCTAATTGACCACTCTTTGCATTTTTTCTCTTCATGAGGTGAACGACAATAATAGTTTCTTGTATATTCTGCTAAAATGAGACGTGGAAAAGCTCTAACTAACGAGGATAAAAAATTTATCATCAAAGAAACTGCTAAAGGCACCTCTTCTGATGTTATTGCCACAAAATAGGAAGCCATATTGTCAAGATTCTTGAAGGACTCTTCACCACGAAAAAATAAAAGATCAGATGCTGGGCATTCAAAGACTGTTACTGATAGATATGAGAAATGTTGTTCGTCAGCTACGTAGAAGACCCAGACAAACAAATCAATTTCTACTGCTGCTGGGCTTCCTGAAGTTCTTAAAACCACAAGAAATGACATCTTTCGCTCTATTGCTTCTGTCAAATCTCCTCTGAAGTTGCCTCCTGTGGCCCCAGGACATAAAATTTTGAGGATGGAATAGGCAGAAAAAGGCATGAAGATCAATATGAATCATGTTCGTTTCACCGAAGAAACCCGGTCAACTTTTGATGGACCTGATGGTTGGAGTAAAAGGTTGGGTGCTACCTGGAGGCGAGTGTCATCAACGCGTAAAACGTTAACAAGAGGGAGGTGGTGTTATGATATGGGCTGGTATAATAGGGGATCGACTTGTACGTCTGGTTAGAGTACTTGATGGCGTGAAAACTACTTCTGCATCATATTGTGACATGTTAAAGGATGACTTGGTCCCATGGCTGGATGACATACTCTTTCGTTACTTCTAAACTTGATTTTCATGCATGACAATGCGCCTTTTCACTCTGCCCGTACTACCACAGCATTTCTGGACTCTTTGGGGTTCCATGGACAGCAGCTGATGGTTTGGCCACCGTGCTCACCTGATCTAAATCTAATTGAAAACTTCTGGGCCCTTCTGCAAAGGGAAATTTACGCAGATGGAAGGCAGAAGAACTCAAAATCTGTCTTGACGGATACTGTTGCTGCAGTAGCAAGGGCGGTTCCACCTTCTGCAATAATGAAACTGGCTTCATGGATTGAAGGATTATTGAAGTTATTTAACGTCATGGGGGGTCATGTTGGCAACTAAGACTTTTTTCAGTCACTGCAAACTTTTGATTCATGATTTCTTGTTTAATACAGATTTTTCTCATTTGTGTTGTTCATTTTTGCTCATTTGGTGAAATAAAACTGAATACTGTGTTTTTAGTCAAAAAGTTATTACCGCATTTTTTAGTCAAAATCTATTACCGCCGATCAGTTAAATTAGTAAAATTGACAAAAAAATAATTTTTCTAGAACCAGCACGATTAGTCGTTTGAAAATTTACAGACACGGTAAGCATCATAAGTTTAATTTTCTGTGAAACTTTCACTGAAATTTGTAGCGAAATAGTTGAGATGTGGTCAATTCTGCGATAAAGTTATTATTTCCGTTTTGAGTGTACAAATAAACTTATGATAACTGAACGGATGTAGTACAGTTTATTTACTGTCTTTGAAATTATAGTTAGGTACTCATCAGTAAAATAAAATAAAATAAAATAATAAACAGGAGGTTGTAGGACGAAGAGCAGCCCAAGCCGGGGATCACACACGCGGAGCTAGGAAAGAGGGGTTCTTGAATGAAAAAAGGGAGAGGGTGAGGGGGGACTCGAGAGAAGGGCGAGGAGAGGAACTGAGGGGGAGACAAGCAACAGAGTGGGTTTGGATACCGGGGCTCGGGGGCATTTGGTTGAGAGGGGGCATTGCTATAGGCCAGAATATGTTGAGGAGGAGGAGGTGGTCGGGGCACGTGGCGAGTTACTGCGCGGTGTGCGTGGGCCAGTCAACTATTATTATTATTTTCTTGTGGCTATAGATAAATGACGCCCAGCTGGAATTTTTCCTCTAAGCTTTTGTAATAGTCTGATGCCAAAATACGACAATTTGATAATTAATTTCTAAATGTTTGCTCCTGAAGCATATGATGGCAAAATTATGAGACCCAATTTTATTATTATGGCATGGAATGAATGAAGGGTCACGGTGAAATTCTGCTCGTGTAATGCATGATTTCTTAAAGCCAACATAATTTTTTTACTGTGTCTAAGAAAAACTGAAGCGTAAAGGCCACATTTTACCCCTGGACCACTTGATATCATAGACATGTTTATAATAACAGTATAATAATCGTGGCTGTAAACAGATAATGCCCAACTACTAAATTTTGCTCGTACGCGATCCAGTAAGGTCGTAATCATATAATATTGTCATTGTGGTCATACTAACGACATCTAGTAAAGAAACAATTGTGGACTTGCACCAAGTTCCAATAACAATATTATTGCGCTATAAATAGACGGCTGCGAGACAATAGACGCCGGGCAGAGGAGGTCTATAAATAAATGTCTTTACCGCTTTGGACACATGATAGCGACGTCAGGCATTGGAGGGACTAACACTCCATCGGTGGGAGTGAAATCAATATAGTTTTAGTAGTTCTCAATCACCTAAATTATAGGGTTAACCCAATAAATCATTCTGGTTCTTCATTTATTATTTCATAATTATACGTTATCAAGCTATTATTGTATTATATATATATATATGAGTTGGCTTTCACTTCTCACTACAATGGCTGTCAAAGCGAGAAAGAAATAAGGGACATAGAGCATGTCAGGGAGAATGAGGATGCCACGCACGAGAGTGTTCCAACGCACTGTAGTAACGCCGCGCGCACGCCCAGAAGTGGGCAAGAAAAAGAGAAACAACAAAACGAGGTATCATTTGTAAAAATAAAAACTTGGGAGGACGTGAAGTGGGTACGACAATAAGATATCCCGAAGGTCTAGCTTAGGCTAAAGTAACCCTGTGAGGTTTCATGGCGGCGCAACACCTAAAAATACAGACTGTACGAACATGAAGTACTAACTAACTTAATGGCCTCATCGACTAGCCAGCATCAAGCTGCACACTCAACTGCGGATCGCACTTCAATCTTTGAATTTTCCACTCAAAATCACCGGGCACTTTGAGACGTCAACAAGAGAAAGACGCAAGACTGCGGCAACACCGATTTCAATTTTCTTTCATGTAAGCAAGTTAAAGTATCCACTTGAAGAAACGTAACTTGTGTTGCCAGAAGATCATGGTCAGATCGTCACCCCTTGTCGATAAGCAATTCTAGTGCACGCAAAATTAACAGTTTTATTTTAAATATCCTTGGATGCATATGTCCTACAGATATTTTTAAGGAATCCAGTAGGATGTGATTGGTTGAAAAACGCAATCGTACAGACCCAGTCTGAGATAATATACTTTTAGCATATTTATACGTTTCTAAACGCATGCATTTTATACTTTAAACGCATACTGCACATTTTATACATACCGCATACTGATATTTCTTTACACGCGTACAACATATTTTATAAGACACACAAGATTTTGGTTACTGTTCTGTTGCCATTTTTTTTATAACCGAAAGTAAAGCGTTAGCGATAAATAAAAGCCTTTCGCTACCTGTGATCTTTAGGATACTTGCGCCCCAGGAGATCTGGGCTAAAATATCTGCTGGATACGAGTGTCCCATTCCTAGCACTATAATAATGCATTCGGATACATCAATTCTAAGTCAGAACCACTTATGTGTACAATTGTACATATAGAAACGGAAAATCCTATTTTTTTGATGCATGAATAAGTAAGTTGGTTACAGACGGTAGTGTTTAGTTCTAAGTTCGCCTTTTGCAGGGTGCCAACGCTTCGATGTGTTAATTCAGGAACAACAGTGTGTGTACCGAAAATGTTTGTTAAATTGGTAGCCGTTATATATCAGCTGGCAAGTGTCACTAGTAAAATTCTCGACGTCTTTACAGATTGAGCAAATAACTCAGCAAGATGTGCCTTTAAATTGTTCCTTCAACAGACACAGAAACACAATCGAAAAGTGTGTCGACGGACGGCGTTCATGTGTATGTAGATTCGATAGGATTAAAGGCAAGCTTTTGCTGGCAGATTTCGGGATCAAAGTTTTTTATTAAAAAAAGTCGAGGTCAGAATTGGCAGGGGACACTAAGTTAGAACTGCTAGCAGATTTCAAATTCACAAGTAGCTACCGATCAAATTTGTGTATTTTTTCATCGCTTAGGTAAAATCCTAACAAAATATACCCAACACATTTTATGGAATTGTAAGCCCCTGGACAATGAATAAAAGCAGAAATCAATGAAAACATTGGAGGTTGGCTATCCAGAATTAGATTAGATTAGATAGGCGGCAGTAGACGAACCAAAAGGCCCATTCCCAAAGAGACACCGGGACTTACACCCCGGCCCTCTATGAGCTATTGCCATGGATTTTAGGTTTCAGATGATAGCGTTTTCAGGCACATAGTTCGCGTCTCGTCGACACATCATTCCACCTTATGTGCTTGCTACTATTGAGGCAGAATGCTTAAATGTTCTTGCTCGTAGGCGTGTCTGCAGCCCCCAGGAGCGGACGGAAAACTTTACTAATTCATTGCTCCGATGGCTGTGTTCCGACCTGAACGATCAAAGTTGGACGTAAAAACAGCGGTGGAACAGCCTGCTGCATGTACCGGAGGGTAACATCCTCACCACCGGTACAATGAGACGACGAAAGAAGGAACATGTGGTACGTTCGGTAAAAAAAAAAGATTTCATGGATGGGAACTGTGAACCTGGGAAGAAAAGAAGGAGCAGTAAAGAAAAATCATCGGGAGAAGCAGTAGGAATGAAGCACAATTGGACACGAAGTGAAAAACTTCTCATAGATCGAACTCGAGCAAAGATAATCTACGACAGCGGTTCCCACCCATTTCTAAGTTTGGCACCCTGGAAAACTTTCGCGATGTACTCGCACCCCCTACAAAAATAATATGAGTAGCCTGCTATCCCTTATTTTAAATGCGTTTTAAACACTTGTTTAAATATACAGGTTGGAATAAAATATCAAGATTTCGCACCCACTGGTAGATCATCTCTCACCCCAGCTAGCGCGAGTTACCATTTGATTCGGAACCCCTGCCCTATATATTTCTATATTTCTTATAACGGCTGCGAATTGCACAATCATGGAGAGATTGCTTTCTTTCTAAAGTCAATTTCTTTCTTTTTTGCACAGTCTCAGTGAATATTCTTTACATACGGTATCCCCAATCTTGCTCAGTGCTGCATCTCCTCTAATGTATTTCTTGTAACGGCTGCCATTTGCATTATGGCTCGATTGCTTTCGTCGAAATGTCAATTTCTTCCTTTGTACATTATCTCGGTGCATGCATGGGTTTCCTGTATAAGCGTTATCCCTAGTCTTGTTCAATGCTGTATCTTCCCCTCTATTGTGGTTGCCACACCAGTAAACTATTAATATGTTATCACACTCCATGAAAAAATAACTCATCTGACAACAGATAAAGAATTAAGTTTTTCCCAAATTTCTGTACATATTTATTATATCCAATTTTATTTATCGATGTTTCGCACCCTTTGGAAGATTATCTTGCACCCCTAAGGGGTGCGATTAACCCCGGTTGGGAGCCCCTGATCTACAGAGTCCTCTATATAGGAGCGTGGTGCTCTCCCCATAACAAAGGGTATACAAGCCAAACTAGCCTAGTCTCTCTTACTCGTACATGAAAATGATTACTAAAGGACATTTCTATACTTTTTCAAAATTGATAAAGATAGTTAGCATCAGTAAAACAGAGGAAAGTTTGTTACTTTGTCAGGCAGGCTGGTGGTGTCAGTAACCCACAATCTCGGTTAACCAGACATAGAAATAGGACTCTACTGTTAATCAATAAACAGAAAATGCACGATAGACAAGTGTGCAGCACCAGTTCCTAATTATTGGTTGCCCAGAGATAAAAAATATCGATGAATAGAAAACGTTCGATAGACAAGTGTGTGGAATCAGTCTCCCCCAAGGTCAACTGACCTCCGCAAGCCCAAAAGTTTGTTCTTTTATTCTCGGCGAGACAAAAAAGTAAATAAATGATATGCAGTCCATCTTCTCAACGCAAATAGTTCTCGCTTGATATTAAAAAAGTTCCTGCGTATATTTATGCGTTCGGGGCATTTTTGTTGTCTGTCAAGAGTGGCACCGATCTCTGAAGGCAGTAAACAATGGCCTCGGCAGACAATGCGTTTGATCTTTCAGCTTTCGCTTTTGCTGCAACTTATTTGATACTCCGAGAAAGACTGAACAATAGCCCCTGGGTGTACAGGTGCAGTTTCTTTTATAGTTATTCTTCTTGTAGGAGCAACGCGCTCAGTCACCCAACTTGTGGTCGCCTTGATAAACATTTCCAAATGCCCCTGCAGTTGTCAGCTAGAGCTGCATGTTGTTGGTAGACTGTGGAATTGACAAGTACGATTATAAGATTCCTTGTGTCAAGTTGATCAGCATACGCGTAGGTTATGGTGCTATATAGATTATTTTTTTGGAAATATTTTCAACGTTTCTGATCAGCCGAAACGAAGGTTATTGGCATTTGCCGTTGTTTGTTTGGAAGATTTACATTGAAGCTCCATCCATGAGAATGGGTAGCATTAATAAAAGTTGAAATTGATTGTGGCTAATATACTAAATCACTATAATAATTCTGACAGTAAAAGAAGTCTATCTCTAATCGCATAAAATACTGTAATGTATTTTTATGTGTCTAAAAATATTATGTTTCAAATAATGAATAGAAAGTCGACTTTAAAACTAAAATATAACGTTTCGGGATTTTTTATCTCCCATCATCAAAAATAAAGTTAAGGAAAGTTGAAGGAATTTAAAAGGACTAATTTTACTATGACAGAGCAATGTCTGGGCTGATGCTATCAGGCGGAGAGCTAAAAGGCAAATAAGCGTGATGCGCTTGGGGAGCCTCTATATAAGGGTCGGGCGATATGGGATGCGGTGAGAAAAAAAAACATGTACAGTCGGAAGAAAAATGTCAGTCATGGGCTATGGTCTAAAAAGCTAATGAACAGAGCTGTGAGACGGGGCCGGATGTCAGCTCCCGTACAGTCTGCAGATGTGGAGTTAGATAGTTGTGGATAGTGTGAAGAGGTACAGCTGAGGTCATAATATTGAGGCTAGGTCTTGTTCTATGGATATAAATTGATTCTAATGTTGTGAGTTCGATTTGATTAGAAGACTCAACGATTGAGAAGTCATTTTTGCTGATGGGATGGCCGTTTTGCTCAGTATACAGGCGAGGAGCTGAATGTGAAGGTTTTGCAAATGGTAAACCGGTTCGGCTGGATACTCCTAAATGTTGGTCAATTCGGGCTTTGAAGTGTTGTCCAGTGCTGCCAATGTACGAGGCATTGCTTTCTCTGCATTTGAAACGGCAGATAACACTTGACATAAGCGGTGTGGGTGGTTTGTCTTTAAATTTAAAGTAGGATCCTATGGTAAATGTGTTTTTGTATGAAAATCCAATCCAACTCACAACATTGGAATCCCTTTATACCCATAGAACAAGACCTAGCCTCAACATTATGGCCTGAGCTGTACCTCTTCACACTATCAACGACTAACTGGCTCTACATCTGCCGACTGTAGGGGAGCTGACATCCGGCCCCGTCTCACAGCTCTGTTCATTTGCTTTTTAGACTATAGCCCATGACTGACATTTTTCCTCCGACTGTACATGTTCTTTTCTCACCGCATCCCATTTCAAAGAAAAAGAGAGAGAGAGAAATAAAGAAAGAAAGAAATCTTGGCATCGTGAAATATTTCATACTCAAATACGTACGTTGTGCAGCAAGTCGTTGACTCTACCAGACGTGCCTTGCAACCAACCATCCAGCCGCCAGGCTACGGCCCCATCTCGATCTAAGCGCGGGTGCTATTCATGCACGTATGCCAGAGGAGACGGTCTTGACGCCCTGTCCGTCGAACGCTAAATTTCATTAAGTACCCTCTTTTCCCAATTTCGGCTCGCCGCTCGTCGTCTCTACGGCAGCAGCGGGTCTGCAGCTGTCGCGGATATTGAGTGAGAGGAACTACTGCTGGCCACTGCAGCTGAGGTGTTCGCGGCAGAGGGAGGGAGAGAAAGAGAGAGAGATAGCGATAGGGAGGGCGCAAGTGAGAACATGGATTCTTGTTACAGAACATGCAGGGTAACTTACGGGAATGTTCGATGTTCGACAGAAATGGACCGAGGAAACTGAGCAGAAGAGACGAGGGGAAACAGGTTGGAAGAAGATTCGGAGGTAGAGTTGTATATTATATAGTTGGGGTTGAAACAAATAGAAGCAAGTGGGTTGATGGTAGATTGGCAGGTAGCGTGCGCGGTAGGATTGCGATGGCTAAAATAAAATGAGCAGATTGTTAGATGAAGTACATAGATGGTTACACGATTATTAATAGATCGAGTTCGCACTAATGGAATGACTTGAGTCGTAGGATAGAGGAGATGTGTAGAAGACTGGAAGCTTAGCCTACTGGAAACTTGGGGGAAGCGTTCGTGATAGATTTGAATGGATAGAAATGAGCTGCTTTATAGACCGTGCAGAAGGGGAAGCATGACGAAAGTGTCTTAATGACATCTCCGAGGGCGGCTTTGTTACTTCATAAAAGCTTCATTTCAAGCATGTTTGTGGTGCTGGCAAAATAGTTCAACCCTTTAGCAAATAATTTAGATGAAAGCTGATAGTTGACAAATTTTGTTGGAGTGCAGGGTTAGATAAAACAAGTCTAAATATAGCTGAAAATTCAACAGCTCAAAGTTTCATAATGACACGCCAGTCTTGTGGCGCTATAAAATACTTGAACAAAAATTTTTACAGTGACGAAGAGTTCGTTTACTTCACGTACATAACTTTCGCTGGGGGAAGTTTTCTTATGCCGGTGCCATACACTAGCGGACAAACCAAGTCTGCGAGTTTTGACCGCTCAATCAACGTCTAAAATCCGACAAACTCACGCTGGTGCGCAAAATTTTAGGATGGACATGCAGTGCTGTTGCGCGCGATTTACTAGTCAAATGGGCGAAATTTTTCTAAATAAATCGCTCAGAGCGCCATCTACTGGTATTTAAGTTGTCAGGTTTGCTTTCGTAACCGCGACAGCTAATTATTTTTAAGATATTTTATCACATCCTTCGACTTAATATTGATTGTGTAAGCAACTGCTGGCCACTATAATATTATTCTGTGCTTTAAACTTTATTTTTGTCATGCTATTGAGCCAGTGGTCATGGCAACTCCGTTTATTAGAAGTAAACTCAAAGTTCGATGGCCAATGGACAATTCTCACGTGTGAATAGGGAGGCAGGCTTTTGCGTGGAACATTTCGCGCATTTGCGCGAGTTTCCTCGGCTTTTGGCTGGCATTTGTACCAGCCTTTAAACTAGTAATACATCTGAGTACTTTTTGCAGCGTGATATGGAGAATAAGGATAACATTCAGTCGGTAAAGTACTGAAAGTTTTAATTATGCAGCAGACATACTCTCATTCGTACCGGAGGATATTCAATAGTTTACTATATAATTACGTACTTATTGTATTCGTGATTAGGCAAATGTAAAACAAATCAATTAGTGATGGAATAAACTATACAATGCACAAGGCAGTAAATTTTAATTTCAGTGAGATAGTAATTCGCTCCATTACTTATGACTGTATTTTTTGTCGGTACAGTACAAATGCGCAGTTTGGTTTGCATCCTCCCATGCAGATTGCCCTGTCATCCAGAGCTGCGGGCATCCATCTCGGCACAAGTCTCGACATCCCACTCACTCATTTGCCTAACAAACACAGATGATATTTTTTGGGCTTGAGAGATTGCATCTCGCTTTGGAATGCAATGACTGTATAGCAGGGCAGGTGGCCTGGAATATCTGCATGGGGTTGGAGAGGTGGGAGCGAGAGTGGTACCGACGGTGGGGACTGGAATGGTACGGTAGGTGGAATGGAATATCTGCATGGGGTTGAAAAAGTGGGAAAAAGAATGGTATGGAGGGTGGGGATTAAAATAATGAGGCAGATGGCACGGAATATCTGCGTGGGGTTGGACATGTGGGGAAGAAAATGGTATCGACATAAGACTTTGAAGTGAACTTCGAGCAAAAACCTTGGTGGCAATAAAGAAGAAAAACAGATAGCTGTATAACAGTATGTGGAAAACTGGAAAAGATGAATGAAAAGAAACATGAAATATCGCCGTTATAAGCGTTAAGAGCAGCAGTGGGAGAGATGGAGTAGCTAAGGAGAGGAGGGAGGGGGTCACGCAGACAGGGAAGGGGTAAAAGAATAAGCAGAGCATAGTAATTTAGAAGGGATCTCAGCAAAAATGAAGATAACACGCGTGGCTACAGAAAGCGCTGCAAAATGCAAACTCTGAAGATAAAATGTTCAGTGATGCGAATGCATTAAGGCGAGTTTAAGCAAATAATGCAAAAAGATAAATAGTAGAAAAGTGATTCACCAGCACTGAAGCTCAGAGCAGTGATATACGCATGGGGATTTTAAAATAAAGGTAGATAACTAGAAGCAAACACAGGGCGGAATAAAATTGTCGCTCTCTTTTAGAAAATAACGAGAAAAAATGAAAAATGTAAAGAGATCGTGGCAATTGTCAGCATAAAAGAAGAATTGAAATTTATTGTTGCGTTGTATCTATTCTAGCGCTAAGCTTTGCGTAGTTACTTTTTTCTTGTTGTCAAGTTTTAACGTACTGGTGAGTTACGTATGTGCTACATGTTAGAAGACGAAATATAACAACTGGCCGGAAGTGTACGTGGGTGTGAATAAAAACGAAACAAATTGTTTTCAAATAAGAAATGATATTACTGTGTGGTGCTTAGGCTCTGCGTATTCACCATTTACAACTGCGATCAGAGAGTGTAGAAAAATTACATATATATATGGCATGGTAATAAAAACTTGAAAACAATGCACGAGTTGTTCCCGCACAGGATCAAACGGGCATGAATTAAGCCAGTAGGGAAAGAAGAAACAGACGAGAATAAAAAGTGCTCTGTAGGAGGAACAAAATGGAAGAAAGCATAGTATGAACGAAGGAAATACGGCTTAAAAGCCTAACATAGCTGAAAGTAACTTATGGGCTCCACTGGGGGGGGGGGAACTACCAACTTCTCATAACATAGGCTAGGCCAACTTAACTAACCTAACCCATGGCCCCGTTATGACCCTGAACGGAGCTATAATATGCACAAATATGCTTACGACAGGGCACTGGAAGAAGATTAATTTCATTATTATTATTATTATTAAATCACACCAGACTGGCGACGTAGGAACGGAGAAACTCCATGAGGTCAACAAACCCCCACGCAACCAGCCCAGCGGGAGAAAAAAACAAAAGAATGAAAAAAAAGAAGATCCGAGATCACAGAATAGCTCTGTGTACAGATCGTTTAAAGCTGCCAATACCAGCACCAGAAAAGACAGAGCCGATCCAAAGTAGACCCAGGATCAGTAGACTCTCTCACAACACCCCAAGGTAGCGCAAGGATGGCACCAGAGACAGGATCCCAATTCACTCTGGACTTCAAAAATATTTCACGCCTAACAGTGACTCTGGGGACCCGCTGACGAA
>LQNS02278101.1:9014607-9029749 GCA_001587735.2 Parhyale hawaiensis | reverse complement strand
TTCACTCTGGACTTCAAAAATATTTCACGCCTAACAGTGACTCTGGGGACCCGCTGACGAACCTGCAGCGTCGCAGATAGGGCTCCATGGTCCGAGGAACCAATGGGAGACACCACTGAGACTTCAATCAGATCAGAAACATTAGTCATCAGTAGGTCAAGAACACCTCCTAACAAATGGGTAGGACCTTCAACCAATTGCTCACAACCAGAGGCACTCGCGAAGTCGAAGGCGGAATGACCATGGCAATCAGTCCTCCCAGAGCCTAACCATTCCACATGGTGACAATGAAAGTCACTCATAAAGGCAAAGGCAGAACGCCTATCCGAGGACTGAATTCTAGCCATTGCATCCAGGAGACAATCAAAGACTCTATCATCAGCAGAAGGGCTGCGATATACCTATCGAGAACAAATAAAAGTTCCTGAATGAGCCACAGACTCGCAGCATGGACACTCATATTCACTCTGCCTGGACACAACAACACCCTTTCGAACGTAAGCACCCATACATACATTAGAGTTTGAAAAACACATACATTACTAGTTGTAGCCTGTAAATAAATCTCGGTGCCAATAACCCCATTCGACATGAGCTCTGTCATTAGGAAAAGTATGAAATATATAAACGGTAGAAGCTGAATAATTTTTCATCGTGAAATTCACAGGAGATACGCTTTTATAATCCAATAACTGAATTAATATATTGAAGACCCGTGCTTCCGAGAGTGAATTTGACTCGTGTTGCATAGGGTTACGTTGGAACTAGAAGCGTTAAGCCAATCTCGCACCAACGCGTTCGCTCATGCACTTGTCCCAATGTGTTACTGTGTCCGAGCCATAGCAGAAAAGTGGCCTGTTTTCTCCGTTTTATTTCACTCGAAATATTAAGCAATTTTCGTAACTTGCTTAGTGATACTTTCAGGGGAAACTGATTTGGCAGTTTACATTTTTATAACTTTTTGTGGCGTACATAAAATTATGCTGAGAACGACGCTACAAAACATAGGAGCGAGAGGATGAGTGAATGCGTTGAGATGAATAACGTGTGAACTCGGCCTAAGGTAAGCTGGCGCTGTGCACGCAGCAAGAATACTTATTCATGACGTCATCGTTAATATGATTAATTCGGTTTCGAGAGTTTATGTCCACAAGTGGTACAGGAGTCATGCCCACAAATGTTAATGGTTTCATGCCCACAATTATTAAGGGCTTCATGGACACAAGTAATTGGAACTTAGTAAATAGCGTATGTAGTTGTACATTATATAAAGTGTCATGCATACAAATAACATATATGTGTCCTATATATGCACATAGGGCTTGTGAACTCTTGAACACCATTGAAAATGAACGGGATGGTATTGGATGCTCTCACCCAACAACGTGACTTGAGAATCACTATTACAAACAAACTACAACACAGTCAGCAAGTTGACAAGAGTGTAAAAATGGCAAGCAGAGTACTGGGATTCATCACCAGAAATTTTGAATAAAAGTCCAAGGACATCATCGTTCCCTTGTACAAGGCATTAGTGAGGCCACACTTAGAATTTGCTGTCCAATTCTGGTCGCCACATCTGTGCAAACATATCGATAACATGGAAAGAGTCCAACGCAGAGCAACGAAATTGATACCTCAGCTGCGAAATAAGCAGTATGAATGTCGCCTACAAGCACTGGGTCTGATCTCTCTCGAGCAAAGGCGACTCAGGGGGCAACTAATAGAAACATGCAAGTATTTGAATGGCTTCAACCTTCAACGACGTACCTACAACGGGACTCTTTGAAAGAGACCTCAATGATCGCTTGCGAAACAACGGTCTAAAACTCAAGCATAAAGCGCGAAGAACGGCCTTAAGCCAGCAGTTCTTTCCGTATTTCATAGTAACAATTTGGAATAGACTCCCTTCCGACGTTGTGAGTGCGGAGTCAGTCAATGCGTTCAAAAATTGGCTTGACATACATTGGGAGAGACATCTTCCACAGCTAAGAACTGCTCCTCCAGGAGGTGCAAGCTCTTAACGGCCAAAGCTTCCGAAGCCACCTTAATCCGTCTTTTTCTCTGCCGTTCCAAGTACACTGCCTGACATCTTTAAGCTCCGCACATCAGCGGCTCTTGATCGTGCTTGCGTGCATTCATGATTATCTATGTGGCTCGGATTCTTCCCCTTGTTTTTCTCTCATTTCTTCTTCTTTTCCCCAGTCCTATATATCCTACTAACACAATGGCAATAGCTTATAGAGGGCTGGGGCGTAGGTTCCGGTGTCTCGTTGGGAATAGGCCTATTGGTTCGTCTACTGCCGCCTATCTAATCTAATCTATGCTATTGCATACTGCACAAGCTTCCGTTGTAGCAATACTGTGTTACATTCAAGATTGTGTGAATTGTAACCTGACCTACAAAGCCTAATATTAGCAGCATCTTAACGATATCCTTTTAATTATTTGTTCTAGAACGATTGTTCCCAAACTTATCATGCTTGGCACACCTTAAAAGCTTTTACTGTGTGCCTGGACCTCTACAAAATTAATAACTCATGGGATGACAAAGAACTTAAATTATCTGAATTTACGCCACAAATTAAAATTTACTTCTGAATGACGTGGAAATCATCTAAGGTTCATCATCTAAGGTTTCGTTACCCTCCATTACTTGAAAGCTCATCTTGCAGGGATGCGACCACTCCCGGTTGGGAGCTCCTGCTCTAGAATGATTGATATTGCTGTTTCCTGTTTCCAATGCCGTGCCATATGCAACTTGGAAAGCATTGTCTGATTGCCCCTCTATGTTTTATAATATAAGTATTGTACCTATTGTATTAGTATTAAGAAAAGGAATAGGTACCTCCACGCGTTGGAAAAAACAAATGGTTTTATTTATTATTTATCTATACCCTCAAGTATTACCGGCTGTCTGCCCACGAGAATTCAGTCAGACGAGATGTTTAAGGTTTCACGAGTCTTAGATTTACACACATTGGACAAAAATC
Organism: Parhyale hawaiensis; assembly: GCA_001587735.2. Lineage (NCBI taxonomy): Eukaryota > Metazoa > Arthropoda > Malacostraca > Amphipoda > Hyalidae > Parhyale > Parhyale hawaiensis. The sequence continues at coordinate 9,026,756 of LQNS02278101.1, read as the reverse complement.
AAAGGTTTCAGGAACACAACGTTCTCACTTATTTAATAAAATAAAAAAAAAAAAATGAAGGTTGCACGGGCCTCACATTCACCAGAACTGAAAATTCAAGGTTTCAGGAGCCTTGTGTTCACACGCATTAGCAACACTGCTCCAAAACCCTAAAATCCGCCGACTGCGCTGACGCTACTCTCGTCAGATCCGCAGGCATTAGAGGCAAATTTTTAGGGTCCGTTAGGGCAAGAGAGAACATTTTCGCAGGGCAGAGCAAAGCTCTACGCTTTGTTTTGGGAGCACGAGTGACGGTGCAAAAGAAAAATGACTTAACCCTTTAGCACCTGCAGGAAACATTTGGTCTCGCTTTAAATTTTGCAATTCCTAATAAAATTTGCATTTTTATAGAGATGCTATGATGATTTACATTTTAATAGGGGTGTCATAACGTTAAAACCAGTGACCTAACAGCAAAATGACAGAGAAGCAAAATTTCTGACGGAATGCATTTCGTTCAATGATATAATTTTTTTATGATAAAAGAACCGTCATCTGTGTGGCCGATAAATTATTACTGATATAAACGTATGAGCATTTCTCTCTCTCTCCAGCACCAAGGTGACCATAACGAGGAAGTAATAAGGGACGTACTCTGTGTCGGTACACAAGCGAAACTAGTGCATGAAGCTGTTCCATTGCTACAGCATCAATGCGCATGAGGACAGTAAGCCGGTAAAGAAGAGGAAAAGAGAACTCAAAATGATTAGTAAAAATATGGAAATGGAAGGAAGCAAAGTGGGCACTAGAAAGGTGTCTCGAAGGCCTAGTTAATGCTACGTTATCATATGGTGCTTTCTTAGGGGCGCTGCTCCCCATAACATACGATGAGCGAACTTTACTCATTGTGCAGCGGCTCATCCCATGCCCCCTGGCGGGTTGGGGGGGTTGGGGGGGGCGAGGGTATTGGCCGACAAAATAAAGACTTGTGCGGAACTTGAAGTCGGTGCGCTGGCTTTGACCAGCTGAATCGAGATTCTGGTATTGACGATTAACCCTAACGGGATTACCTTTGAAATTTGCAAAAATTGAATTTTCCCTGCAAAATGAAGATTTCAGCTATATACCTCAGCGTAATTAAGTTGTTCGTTGCACCTGCAATACGATTCAAGGCGGCGAAACCAACGATCTTGACAATTCAAGCCTTGTGGCGTAAACTCAATTTGACTTTGACGAGCCAATCGTTGACACCGAAATGCCGCATTCCTGGGTGTTGCTAAATTAGTTCGGAGACTCGTTCTGAGTGCATAGTGGTTCATAATGACGAATTAATGTAACCAGCCGGACCCTTGGAAATTCCACGTTTGGTTGATATTCTCACTTTGTAAAATGAAGCAATCCTAACCTACGGTACTAAAACTTGCCTTAATTCGGCCTAATACAGATCCTCAACAGATCCTGCCCCATATATAGCGCCTGTCTCTCAATCCTTACGAGCTCCGTCTAATTTCTAACTTCAAAACACGGGAACATTAATTCTCTCTATCCATTCCATTAAGCTGCTGTATATGCAGTTTCAGCTTGTGTATGATATTGTACAAACTCCGAGCCGTGGCAGCTATTCCGCTACAACGAGGGCCTCTTTCTCAGCTTTGAATCTCTCTGCGAATTTCTATTGAGTTTCAATTCGCAATTGTACCTAGTTCAAATCGACGCGTCTTAATAGATTCAGCCGTCGTCACCCGTACAAAAACATGCATTCGAAGAAGGTAAAGCGCTTCCGTATTTCGACTCCCACGCAGAAGGTCTAACGTAGCCGTGTATGCAAGACACTATAGCACCGGGTGGACCTTGCAGCTGTTTTGCCAATAAAGTTTTCGCCCAAGTATTTCATGATATAGCTAGACATAAAGACAGCATAAAAACCAATAAACTATAGCAATCGCATTCTTCTAAAGTACTCTTCTCATTGTTTTCTTCTATAACTATATACATGCCTTCGCTTACCTTAATTTTTGATCGTCTAAAGATATTATTATTTAGGCTTTCATATTTTCAACTTTTCCATTCGTCATAGACGAGTTTGATGATTTCAATTCAATATCGGGACCGGTGACTACTTTGTACTTTATAGGTGCTATACCTATGCTTCCCCACAAAATAACTATACGACAGACTCAGTCCCCTTTTAAAATTACTGATTCATGTCACCAAGAGCACTTTTTCTGTCAGCTCACGGATTTCGTTAAACATCGCTCTTCCACTTCAAAAATGCCTTAGAATGAAGCAGTTCAGAGCAGCCCGCTCTGGATACGAATTTCCCCATATTTGAATCGTTATATAGCATTGCGGAGTGGGGGCGCCAAGGCCTGCGTTAGCGACGCGCCATATTCATCCTCAAGTAATCCTCTAGTAAGTAAGTGAATCGTTATGCGACCTCAGCAACGTGAATATTTCAAGATATGAAAATCGGTACGTAGGTATGATAAGTGTAAATGGAACTTCATGTCTTTGCTTAGAAACTGACTGAAATTTCTTTAAGAGCAAGCGAAAAGAAGAAAGATATTATGGACCTTCTTCCCAAAGAAAAGCAGAACTTCTGGCAAGCTAAATTTGCCCCTTCTTACAGAAAAATGGTTGTTTGCCATTGAGAATAATTAGTTAACTGTAATATATTTTGTCGTTTGAATTTGCGTCAATACATTTTGTCGTTTGTGATGAACAACAGTGTCGTTTATGATTAATTATTATTGCTTAGTAGCTAAAATATTACTTTGTTAGTGATAAGAAACCAGGTGCTTTTATCTTAAAGAACATACTTTTCTGCGTGTAGCTAATAGTGAACAGCGTCACGTACAGACGCAAGGATGGACGTATTCAGCCTGAAGTATAATTATAATATAGATGCTACATATGGGCGATCCTATCACTCGCGATGGACCAGGAAAATACAAATTTTTGACAGCCTGCCCTAAGTTCCTTCATTCTCCCATAAATATGTACTAGGCAACGATTATGTAAATGGCATTTCTGGTCAAGAGATTACAGTAAGCATAAAAGTGTAAGGCATACGTATGAAAAATGTGCTACCTGTCATGGGTAGCATGAAATATGTATAAGCCGAGATGGAGCTCCAGCATACAAAGTATAGTACATCGAGACCAGGTGCAAAAGAACATTGTTACCTCGGTGACGTTGGTGTAAGTTCAGCGAAGTGATTACGTCATCGCCTCCAACGTACGGACTTTCCAAATGGGGTGTCGGCCCCCACGCTGGTAGCTACGTCCGTTGTGTAGCGGCGGAAGGGTACTCACCTCCTCACCGCGTGCTCGGGCTCGCGAGAAATTACGTGTAGCGGCGGAGGCCGAGCGGGGGTCCACACGTGCGTTATGTGTAGCGGCGGAGGCCGAGCGGGGGTCACCACGTGCGTTATGTGTAGCGGCGGAGGCCGAGCGGGGGTCAACACGTGCGTTATGTATAGCGGCGGAGGCCGAGCGGGGGTCAACACGTGCGTTATGTGTAGCGGCGGAGGCCGAGCGGGGGTCACCACGTGTGTTATGTGTAGCGGCGGAGGCCGAGCGGGGGTCATCACGTGTGTTATGTGTAGCGGCGGAGGCCGAGCGGGCGTCACCACGTGCGCGAGCAGGTAAGAAATTACGAGAATGAACACGCGAGAGAAAACCCGTGACATAAAACACAAAAGTGACAGTCCACAAACGCATATATGCTACTTACAAAAATACACTTCTACTTCAGTTAATGCATGTGTTCCCAAAATAATATATCCCTAACATTGTCCCTTTTCAAAATTAGAGTAGTTTTCTTCAGTGCTAATTAGTTCCCCCCATCGAATTTCTCCCTAAATTTATCCCACTCTGCAATTATCCCCAATTATTATGATAATTATATGCCTATTATAGGCCTCTCTACTCACAGCGTACACTATGATCCAAAAAGAGGAAGAAAGATGGGATGTGCAGTATACCAAGAGAAGCGTGGAACCCATGCCCGAGGGTGTTCCCACTGGACCAACGTACATCGGCAGAGCAAGTCAGGAAACAAGGGGAAGAACAGAACAAAGCAACATCAGTAGGAGAGTGAAAATTATTATTGTAATTAAAACTACACTCGCCCGGGCTTCCACGAACAGCTTATGGAATGAAACAAGCTGACACGAAAAACAGACGTCCAGAAGGCCTAGCTAAGGCAACCTGTGGATTCCCCTCGGGTGCTACTTCCCATAACGTAGAATGGGTCAACCTAACTACCCTAACTGTATAGCCTACCGCCCATCTTATGGCCCCTGAGGGGCTGTTAACCCTAATTTACATCATCTCCCTGTACTACTATTCTCTCTATTTCCCTACATTTAATCGCTCGTATTTGTTTCCAACCCAGCACACTAACCACCTCACCCCATCTTCCATGCTGCAGTGGGGGGCGCGCGCACCTCCCCTCCGACCTAGTCGCTGCATATGGCAATTAGTTCATCACTCATGCAAAATTATCGCGCCTAACGGTGCAATTAAGACTAAAATGAGCTGCCGTGCTTCCAATTGCGCTAACAAGAACAAAATGGGTGCATTCCGTTACATAATTGCTGGCAATTACAGGGGAGAAGGGGCTCAAAATGTTATCCCGGAACAGGGAGTTATGAAACGCTATATTGGGTGTAGCAGTGATGCAACTTGATATTGTTTGAGCTATATTATGTGAACTCCCAGAATACTGCACAGTTTGATTGGCTACTTGCCGGATTACTTCGTTGTTTTCTCTTTCTTGCCCGTCAAGTTGGTATTTTAAATATTTTAAATAACATTCATTCTCAGCAATAGTGGCAGGCGCGCTGTCCAGCTGAATTCTACATTTTTCTAGCCTTCTTGTAAAAACCTTTCAGTATCACGTAATCCTCAATTATCTGTAACCGACTAACCTGCTCCACAGCAGTTAGCTTCTACCGAATGAAAACCTCCTCCTGAACGGTTTTAATATCGCCCAGTATGGACAGACCGTATATTCTATACGTGACCTATAAATATGTGTTCAGTTCATAAAAATCTACCAGAATAGGGGTCTAAATTTCTTCAGTTGAGAGGGGCTAATAGTAAAAAATACCAAATATTTTCTATACTCAGCAAGGAAAACTTACTTAGAAACTATCCTCAGTGATCGTTGCCGTTTTTAATATATTTTGGAGGGGCAACTACAACAATCACGCAATATCCAAGTCAGATCACGCACAGCGTCAAATAATTTAAGTTTTTACCCAGGGAACAAATTGGAGACAGCAAGAGGGCGAGTTTCCTTCTAAATCAAACGTTAGGAAGGAAGTTTGGAGGCGTCCAAGGTCGTCTTTCAGAGCAGCTAAACTAATCTTCCGCACCGTTCCTTGAAGCCTCCACCGCAACGAAATGTTCTTCTCATAAATTGTGTCGCTTTCACGGCAACCTGGGGAAGCCCGGCCGCTTTAGTTGAGCGTCTCTGCACGCTCCATTTCTCCAATATTGCGCTCTCACCTTCAGCAATCAATCTTTGCACCATGCCGTACTACACATGGCGAGACAGAATGCGCATGTTGTTGATGCTCGGCAATCAATCTTTGCACCACGCCGTAATACACACGGCGAGACAGAATGGGCATGTTGTTGAAGCTCGGCAATCAATCTTTGCACCATGCGGTACTACACATGGCGAGACAGAATGCGCATGTTGTTGATGCTCGGCAATCAATCTTTGCACCACGCCGTACTACACATGGCGAGACAGAATGGGCATGTTGTTGATGCTCGGCAATCAATCTTTGCACCATGCGGTACTACACATGGCGAGACAGAATGCGCATGTTGTTGATGCTCGGCAATCAATCTTTGCACCATGCCGTACTACACATGGCGAGACAGAATGCGCATGTTGTTGATGCTCGGCAATCAATCTTTGCACTCTTTGCACCATGCCGTACTACACATGGCGCGACAGAAAGCGCATGTTGTTGATGCTTGGCACTCAATCTTTGCACCGTGCCGTACTACACATGGCGAGACAGAATGCGCATGTTGTTGATGTTCGCAATCAATCTTTGCACCATGCCGTACTACACATGGCGAGACAGAAGCGCATATTGTTGATGCTCGGCAATCAATCTTTGCACCATGCCGTACTACACATGGCGAGACAGAATGCGCATGTTGTTGATGCTCGCAATCAATCTTTGCACCATGCCGTACTACACATGGCGAGACAGAATGCGCATATTGTTGATGCTCGGCAATCAATCTTTGCACCACGCCGTACTACACATGGCGAGACAGAATGCGCATGTTGTTGATGCTCGGCAATCAATCTTTGCGCCATGCCGTACTACACATGGCGAGACAGAAAGTGCATGTTGTTGATGCTTAGCAATTAATCTTCTGACCATGCCGTTTTACACATGGCGAGGCAGAAAGTGTATGTTGACGCTCAGCAGTCTATCTTTGCGGATCATGTCATACTATACTGTTCTGTGTTGATGTTCATTAATCAATCCTCATTATTATGTCATACTGCACATGATGAGATAAAGCGCATGTTGACGCTTGGAAATCAGCCTTTATTAATTGCACCATGCCATCTTCTAGTTTACGAGAGATGTCTTATATTATTATTAGCTCGACAACTACACTTAACTTGCGCTCTTGACGTCGTAGGTGACGAATTAGTGTCATTGAAATTAAAATCATAAACATATCTGCGATAACTGTACAGTAAAATGGCCACGGGAAAGTTTGCAAAAACAGTCCAATTCAGAACTGAAGGAGTCGACAGCCCTGGCCTGGCCACTGTTAGTCATTCGTTCAAGAGAAGCGCGCAGAGGATTTCAGCAAATCCTGGCCACATTCCTTAAAGATTTACAGCGTTCTTATCCCGAGATTTGCCGAATTTTATAGCTCCGAGAGCGCCAGATGGTTTCTGGTCGAACTTTTTGTCCAAGTTTAACGTTTATCGATCCTTAGTAAGGCTGGGGATCCTCCAGGACTTTTCGTGAGATCACCTCACAGTAGATCAACTTCTGCGCCCTCCGATTTATTTCTTGCAGATGGTCACGTGATATCATCTGACAGTTGCTTGTTTGACTTCTGCACTCTCCGCTACTCGACTCGCGTGAGATCAGCAAAGGGTCATTCGACTTTTGGGCTCTCCAGTTTATTTTTTGCAGTCGGTTGCGAGAACCTATCGTACTGTGGTCCGATTTAGGCGCCTAGTGATTTATTTCTAACCGATATTTGCGTGGGATAAGTTAACATTACATTGACGTCTGCGCCCTCCAGCGTTCGCGAGAGATCACCACAAGGCAGTTCGATTCACGCGTCTCGCATTTTTTTTTTGCAGTACTTCTTATCTGCAGGGCTCCCTGTGAGACCACTTAGTTGTAGGTTGAATTGTTGCCTTTTTGAACGGCTTGTAGAGTTTGTTTCGCAGAAGGAAGACCAAAGAAAACGTTGATTTCTTGTAGGAAGGGATAACCATGTTTGAAACTTTAAATGACGTACGCTGGTCCGCGTGTGTTTAAGACGTTGATACGCAACAAATTGCATTAATTCTCCTTTCACTTTCTCATTTTCAAACAGTTGCTGAGGAAGAAAATGTTCCAGTTCGCTCATTAAAATTTTTAATTACTACAAAGGTCAAAGTGCTCTAATACGCTTTATATCAGTCGCTTTCTTTCTCAAAACACCAATTAAGGACGCAATATTTTGTCGCTGCTAGAGACCTCGTTAACCCTTCCTGCCCACAGCATCACCAAAAGGGGATACTGGCAAAATCACGTACTCGTAGTACGTAGAGAGAAACGTCGAAACCCATACATGAGGGTGTTCCCACACGAAATGCAGTCGTTACTAAGATAATTAGGAGGTGGTCTCTACCCACGCCGTGCCCGAGGAGCAACAGGAAAGCGGCCAAACAGTGTCCTTTTTAATGCAGTGCAATGGCAAGAAGTTTCGAGGTTGCACTCATATGGTAAAATAGTGAAATATTCAAGTAAACTAGTATCATAATCTACTAATATGGTTATGTATTAATATGATAAATTACTATGGTAAATTAGTAACATGGCAAGTAAGTAATTTGGTAAAGTGCTACCGTAAAGTAAAATATTATAATGAGGTACTAGTGTGGTAAAATACTAATGTGTTAAAGCAGTGGCTACTAATACGATAAAGTAGCGAATTCTTATTATTTTGATGAAGTTGCAAGAAGCTTCGAGTTCTTACCAAGAAAAGCTGTCCATCATCGCCGATTTCCCTAGTAAACACCCAGTCTCCATTCCAAGAACAACCCAGCAGTGCAGGCAGCACGACAGAGCCACAAATATATTGCGGCTGCGGGGAGCTCCTACAATGCCCCAATGGCCGCCAGGAAGCAGCAATGACCTTTGCAAGTAGAAATGGGTGTCCCCGAGCAGCACGAGAGGAAGACATTCATGTCTACAAGAAACTGCAGGTGTAGAAATGTCTGTGATATGGCTTCAGGAAAAGACATAGATGGTGCCGGGCGGAATTTGTTGATGAGATGGAGGGGAACTAATAATTGCGGCCTGTGATATGCACATTCACATGAAGTTGAAGGGTTCTAGAAATTTCCAGGGTCATCAGGAAGTTGCGAAAGAGTATGCAATAAGATGCTAACTTAAACTGGCAAATCATTGGTTGACAACTAGAGCAGGACTGGTGGCCGTGGAATGGAAGTAACACCAATGCTACGAAGTTAAAAACATCAAGTTATTTTTTGTTTCAAACGATACTTTTCAATCACTCAATTTAAAATGCATATCATATCTTATTTATATCAAAGGTTGTTTTGTTGTTTAATTCTGATGAACTGTATATGCACTCGTGTACAATTATTATTGTATGAACCATTATTTTTTTTCTAAAGTTCTGCGGGAAATAGCACTGTGTAAAATTAATTGTGTACATAGCAATAGATGTTTCATCCCAATACATCACGCGACCAGATGCTGCGGATACAGCTGGTAGATATCAAATGCTACGCAAATATGTCAATCGCCGCAAGAGCTGGTTTGCCTGGATTGGTATTCGACCCTGTAATGCTGACTCACGAGGTCAGGACTCTAACCTGCCGCTATACCGCAATTAAGTAGATTGTCATTTTGCTGAGATAGTTTATCCGACACAATGCAAGTAATTTAGATGGCCGAGTTTATACCAACAGATCAATAGTTTACTACACTATCGTATTCTAAATGAATCTCTCCCTCCCCCTGCCTAAATAAAGCTCTAAATAGCGAAATGAGGCAACTTTCTAGTCTGCAAGGTAATCAGGTCATGTCAATTTCAGAACTGAGAGTGTATAAATAACTTTGTATAGTCTTGCTTAGGCACAACTACGGTGTATATAGAGAGGAAAAGGAACAAGTAGGTGGTTGCACGAGGGTATTCCCATGCCCTAGGGTGTTCCCGCACAAGATCAACTCGCAGGGGAACAGTAAGTCGGATAAAAAAGAGGAAAAGTAGAACAAAACATCTTTAGTATAAGATTATGAAAATAAAGTGGGCACAAAAGACAGACGTCTCGGAGGTCTAGCTAAGGTATCCACGTGGCTTCCTGCGGGGGCTCGACTAGTACATGCTGTAGGTTTTGAAAACCAAACTAACCAAATCCTTAGGCCTATAATTTATTCTAGGACCCCTCAATTTCATACCACAAAAGTTCACAACAGTACAAAGCAGTGCACTAAAGCAGTTAGTGAATATGTGAACGCAATTATAGTTTTGCTAGCAAACTACGCAAAGTTAAGGATTCAGTGCATCAGTAAAGACTTCATGAGTACAATATAGAATCAACACGCTAGTGAGTGAAATATTATTACTGTAAAAGAAGGATATAAAAAGCATAAACATTGTTACCTTTTAGAGCGTGAGCAAAAAATTTTATCACCAGGGAATTTATGTATAGTAATTGTTATTATTATTATCTATTTAGAAACACTGTGAACATTGTTGTTGCGTCGCCAGGAATTTTATAAGCAGTGTTCATGTTACCAGCGCCAGAGTGAACAAAATAAGTTTTCACCAGCAACAGTGTGAACACTTAAATGGATGTTAATCAACTACAGAGCGTATACAGCAAGCGTTTAGCAGCAACATAGTGAACACCTAATACATGTTCAGCACCAACATAGTGAACACGCAGTAAATATTCACCAGCAAAAGAGTGAAAACAACAATAGATTAGATTAGATTAGATAGGCGGCAGTAGACGAACCAAGAGGCCCATTCCCAAAGAGACACCGAGACTAACACCCCGGCCTCTTTGAGCTATTGCCATTATGTTAGTAGGATATAGAGGATTGGGGAAACGAGAGGAGAAAAAACGGANCGCCATGAATGCCCCCAAGCATGATCGATTGCCGCTGATATACGGAGCTTAAATGTATAGATGGAGTGGAAGTGAGAAGAAGTCAGCATAAAATGGCCTGGGAAGCTTTGGTCGTTAAGTGCTTGCGACTTGTGGAGGAGGAGTTCTTAGCCGAGGAGGATATCTCTTCCAGTTCATCAACACCAGAGTGGACACAATAAATATTTAATAACAGAATTCACATATTGTATCATTGTAACACTAGGGACCGTGAAATGAAAAATGTTATTTTAAATTCAAACTGGCTTATGTTATTATGTCACCGTACTCCGTGCGCCTAAAAACCTTCTGTTACCTTCTGTTGCAAGTAACCCCCAAAACTCCCTTGTGCAAGTTTCAACATAAAGTTGTAACTTCAAAGCAAACAGCTCCGCAGATTCGGGGTCTGGAAAACATTGAATTAAAGAAGCAGCATCTATGAGGAGTTGATTTTTCTTCGGCACGCTGTTGATGTGCAGTAAGTCCTTCATAAAAAACGGGAGGTTCGTTTCAAACATGACCCTGTAAAAAATTTATTGGTTATCTTGCAATTGTTTTCTATAGAGTTACTCGTGTTTTGCTTTACCGGAGTTCAAAATATTAGCGGCTTGATGGAGTGCCCGTTGCTAGTAAGTAATTTACGGCTGCATTGATTTGTGGTGAAATTAAGCCGTTTAATTCGGATGAGAGCTTGTTGAATCGGGCTTCAAGCGTTGATTCTTAATTGACTACCCTTGATAACTTAAACTTGGCCCGTATTGCAAGATTCTTATAGCGGTTTCAAGGTGAACTGGGTTAGTCCTCACACATGCAATGCGATTGCATATGACGAAGCCAAGGTTTCTATCTGAAGTTTCGCACAAGTCAGGCCTCGTGGCTAGGACCACTCGGCTTTGGGCTCGTTCAACTTGCTCATCAAAGTCACTATGAACCAACCTACTCGTCCGAAACCATAGTCAGACACCTTTGCTTCGCTCGTTTAGATCAAATGTCAGGTGTCAACATTGATTTATTTACCTGTAAATATGACGACTGGAAATTCAATCGTGCTCCAGTAAATTGAGTTTCCAGTCGACTCAGGCCAATACTTGGACTGCTTTCAACACCAGCAATACGATTCAATGTGGAGGAACGAACGCTCGCATTACAGCATTCGGGCGAGTGAGATTGAGTTAAATGGATTTTAGGAGCCAGTCGAACGAGCCAGTTAACGAACCTATCGATGGCAGCTTTAGGCTGCAGCTGAAGTCGGCGCGTGAATCAACGCGCAGCTTCATCAGAAAAAAAGGGTTGTGTTTCTAGCATTTCGATAAAAAGTGGAACCCATGCACGAGGGTATACTAACAGTGGATCAATGCGCATGGGAGAGACAAGTAGGGGAAGAAGAGAGAGAACAGAACAAAGTATCATTACTTTGAGGGTATGCAGACGAAGTCTAGGTGACGTTGCACACATCACCTCACCTCATTTGTAGCAATATGAAATGAAGGAAGCAGAGTGGTCACAAAGAAAGATGTTCACAAGGCCTAGCTAATGGTAACTAATAAGTGCTTTTTAGGGTGCGACGTTCCCATAATCATTGGATGGGCTTTTTAGGGTGCGACGTTCCCATAATCATTGGATGGGCTTTTTAGGGTGCGACGTCCCCATAAACATTGGATGGGCTTTTTAGGGTGTGACGTCCCCATAAACATTGGATGGGTTTTTTAGGGTGCGACGTCCCCATAAACATTGGATGGGCTTTTTAGGGTGTGACGTCCCCATAAACATTG
>LQNS02278101.1:9003868-9014154 GCA_001587735.2 Parhyale hawaiensis | reverse complement strand
ATTGGATGGGTTTTTTAGGGTGCGACGTCCCCATAAACATTGGATGGGCTTTTTAGGGTGTGACGTCCCCATAAACATTGGATGGGCTTTTTAGGGTGCGACGTCCCCATAAACATTGGATGGATTTTTTAGGGTGCGACGTCCCCATAAACATTGGATGGGTTTTTTAGGGTGCGACGTCCCCATAAACATTGGATGGGCGAACAAAACTAACTTAAAAAATCCTACGACATAAGGCTCCGTGTAAACTTTCGCAGCAGAACTGATGGTTGCGAGTGTAGAACGAAATAGATCAAGTGACGCCGTGTGAAGAAGGAGAGAGTTTAGTTGGAAGTACAGAACTTTGGTTGTACAGATTTCTAATAAAAGTTAAATGATCTTACAGTTGCCATTTACAAAACAGCTCCTAACACTTGAAATTTACGACACGCTGCTGAGCTCCTGCAAGGGCTGCTTAGGACTGTACACGAATTCATCGTTGTAAGTCGTCACATGTTGTGCAATATTTTAAGTTCAGGTTTAGAAATTATAGCTCCAGGTGTCCTTTATATATATTCTTGATTCACCAGTAGCTATATCTAATATCTAGTTGGAACTATAAATAGGGAACCAAACCAATTAAGTTGGATAAAATAAAGTGACTGGCAACGAGAGTTTACTATATATATATATATATATATATATATAGATAACGAGAAAATTGCAACGGCTATTGGATCATATAATAATTACCTCCGCAAATGTGGCAATGTTAATGTCGAGTTTGTTTGTCTGTCTGTCACTTTGTTTGAACTGACATCGTCGCCACGAGGTATCTCAGGAGAAAAAAATAAAGGGCGCGTTGTATATTGAGAGATAGCGAGGGCCCACTGCGCGATCAGAGAGCGAGGGGACACGCAGCAGGGGAAAAAATAGAACGAAACGTATCGAGGCTGGTAGTAAGCGGATGAAAACAGGAAAGAAGCAAGGCGAGTCTGAAAAGAAACAGGATGATAACATTGAAACTAAGACACTTCATGGAGCCTCCTCGGGGGAGCAATTCCCCGCAATACAATATAGGGCGCTAGAACCTCCACGAAATCTGATCAAATCTTGAAAAAATCAACCATGACTTTTTAGGAGACGAACTCCCCACTACTGATACAATAAAAAACATAAAAAAACATTCCTTATAGACCTTATAAAAACCTCATACCACTGTTATAGTCTTAGACAATCCTTCCTTGACAGTATGGCAACAAATTCACTACTCCTGTTAAAATGTTAAATAAGAATAATTTACGCGATTGTAAGGCGCCGACTCGTCAAGACTGCCGTTAAAATCTTGATAAAATCCCTCGGCCACCGAATGGCGACGAACTCGCGCTGTTAAATTCCAATTAATTTTAGCAGGAGCGGCAGAGAACCACGACAGCCAAGCAGCAATCAATGGAGCCAATTCGCCAGGCTTCCTCACTCACTTGTTGCTTATCGATGGCCTTTTGAATTATCTCCCGCAAATTTGGGCCCAGGCCAACCTCAGCAAAGATTTTTATCTGTCTACTAGTAGGTGGAATAACAAAGGGAGGAATAAGTCAGTCGACAGTCTCGAAATTTATTGTCAAGCGGAATTAAAACGAGGTTTGCTTGTTGAATCTACCAAGAAAAATTTAAGACCGCTGGAAAAAAATGGTTTGAGGAAATTTTTGTAAACCACATAGAATACGTTAACATTCTAGTGCCTGCATTTAAACATCTCTGTTCATTGGAATAGCTCTATTTACAAAGTATAGAACAAGAAAAGTAGGTACTAAGTGTGAACCCTTTAGCGTATAAAGTAAATTTTTCTTTCACGTGAATAAAGCACTGTTAATACCGTCCAGAATAATAGACACTGTGCACTAAAAATTCCAATTTAATAAAGAATTTGCTGTGAAAGTGGTGCATGTCGAGTATGTGAGGGACTACAGCATTCTAATACTTTGGAACTCGCAGCCAACTAATGTTATAAGCGTTATTGTGCATATTACGGTGCAGAAGTCAGTGAATTAAGTTTCAATGTTGCGAAATTCTTAGCGCGATGATGAATAGGGCCAAGTTTAGCAAGTTTCGCTTTAACCGCACAAAAAAGAGCTCAAAACGGACGTCTCATAAAGTACTTTTAACTTGATGCTCAAAGTACTTCTGAAAGAAGGTTTCCAACATTGAAAATTTCGTCAAAGATGATCTGTAAAGCGGAATTGCTTGTCAAACGGTTGACAATAATATCGAAAAAGACTGCTCCATATTTTCTTCTCAGCAATTACACAACTTATGATGCAGAAATAGCTAAGTAGAATTATATTGAAGCAGTTCCATGAGCTCCAAGCACGTATCCGAATAACTGGATACATTTGTTTAGAAAAACTTGGTCTAAAGTGTGAAAATTACGTGATAACCGCTAAAAAAATGCTCCTGGTTTTTCTATCATCAGTCACATAAATTTTGATATTGAAGCTGTTTGTGGACTGGAGCCTCGAGCATTTGTCTGAGGCAAAGGATAAATTTGAGGACCGCGTAAACCTTTGGAAGTTTCAAGAGTTTCGGAGGCCCTGAGGTTCGTTCGTCATTTGTTTGCTTCTCGAGAGACTTTTGTTGATCTTAGCAAACACGCGCTTTTGAGTCTAGGGAGGAAGCGTCGCGACCAGACTGAAAGAGTCAATAGGGATTTACGCGAAAACTATATCATTACCTAATTACAGTTCCCTTGCTGCTCATTAATTAGTGGAAATAAAAGTTGTTGACGAACTTACGTGCGGGCATTACTTAGTATAAATGGAACTTTAATAGTATGGTTATTTAGTTATTGCAGTATAGTGTGTGGAGTACGAACTGAATGAGACGATCCGAAGGGTTGGCCAGCACTGAGAAATGCTGAATTGGAATGTTATCAGCTCTACATTAAGTGTTTCGGAGAATGAGTACAGTTCACATCTGAATTGGAGGGTTAATATGACTTATCTATAACGCCCATACGAATAATGGAAGCGTTGCTGTACTTTTAGTATTAGCGATCCAATTATAAACCAGTCTCTTCTAGAGCATGTCAGTCTAGTGAATCAGCCATGTTCCCTTTTTAGATAGCAAATCTGTTCAGTGGTGTTGCTAATAATCCTTTAAGTTATTCAGTAACTCTGCTCAATAGTGAGCTTATCTTGCGGTAAACTATACCGCAAATCTGCTCAATACTGTGCTTCATATAAGCCTATAAACTATATGATAGATCCGCTGAATGGTGCAACTAATAATTACGGAAACCATGCAGTAAATTTACTCTATAGCTCCAGCAATAAACCTGAAACTATGCAGCAAATCTGCTCAACAGTGCAACTAATGATCATGTAAGCTATGCAGCATATTTACTCAGTGGTGCAACGAGTAATCCTGTAAATTATACAGCAAATCTGCCTAATAGTAGCCCAAATAATCCTGTAACCAGTCAAATATGACACTAAAGCAAGAAAGCACTAACCCTAATGGCAATTTCCGAGCTAGAATAACCGGCATGAACCCAACGGTACAGGACCAGTGCCGGTTCACCGCCGACACGGAAGCGGCCCGGAAATGCCTTTGGAAAATATTATAGAAGATAACACGGTCCATGGCATCGTATGATCGCCGCATTGCTTCAAGAATTTCCAGGAATTTTTGAAAATCGCAGCCAAGAAAGAAGAATTCAATCAACAAACACGCCGGCAATGCAGGAAGTGTCATAGCAAGGCTTTTGAATTGCGTGCTTTGCTATTGCCGAAGTGGAGAAGTAAGGTGGTGCCAGAGTAGCATTTTTAGCATAATTGCTTGCGGTTGGAAGAGAAATATTCCTACAACTGGAATATGGATTGAACAGGAGTCATGGCACTAGTAGTGGCATAGGAGTTGATTTAAACAATGGAGGTGAACCTGTCGAGCTATTATTTTCACTACTACACTATCATGGACGTGCACGATTTACCAGCAAAATTATAACTTTTAGGCTTCACTTGACCGGGACCGTCGAAACTGTAGGTGCACTGGCTTCGATCCGTTGAACCAGGCTTTAGGAACTGATGTACCAAAGCTCACACTTGCCCGGTCAATGGAGCTTTCAGTTAGTTCAGGGTAATTGAGTTGCATCTGACAACACAATTATATTTGGAGAAGCCAACGCTCTTCTCTCAAGTCCGGAACAAGTCAAGTTCATTTTGCCGGCTAATCGAACGCGCCTTGCGTACGGATGACTCGTGTGAGCGAAACTTGGACAGCCGCTTCATTAAGGGGTAACTGCAGTGTGACTCCTGAATATTACTTCTACTAGGGCAGAAATTGTTTTTAATTGCCTAATTCTTAGAACAATTCTTTATTCACAAAAGGATTTTTCAAGAAGAAAATTTTTCCTAGGGGGATTTATGGGTTGCTTTTTGCGAACAGCAACCATACTGCAAAACAATTCGCAAAACTGCCGGCTGCAGCCCTCTTAGCAATGAGCTAATAATCTCAACTGTCGAGTAAAAGAAACTGGATGTTAGCATCCGTCGGATAAGTGCTCTAAAGGATCGTGAAAAATGCAAATATATTCCTGCAATACTTACGATGCAAGTCTAGTAAATAATAGATTCACAAACCTGCGTTTGTAATAATGAACATGCTACGATGCCAGCGCTGTCCCTGAAATGCATATGATGGAAAACTAAAGGGTGCACAAAATAACATGTTGCACTCTTCGTATCTTCTCGAAAATACGTTCAGCACTAAGTTGCGCAAAAGAATATAAAGTAATCGCCCCATACTAATCCTTAAAATGCGCTTCTGGTCTTAAAAGGAAAAAAAAAAAACAGAAAAAAAGCGCAACCATCCCTAAAAATATACTAGAGATCACTCTGAGAGCACATACCTACGCCGAGTAAGTCAATGGTAACGAAATATTCAAATTGGTTCTGAAACCATGATTTTCTTTGTATCGACACCAAAATCTAATCATCTGGGCTTTTGACAGAAGTGACAGTTTCTGTATTTTTTTGAATATCCGTCCGTAACTTTTTGAGTTAGGCTACTAACAAACATTATGAAAAACATTAGTCAAACATACCAGGGGCCAAACGATTATAACTACAATTTAATCATTCATGTCTTTTAACATTACTAACAAGTCCTGTAAATTTCATAAAGACCCATCCATAAATTTTTAAGTTATTGTGGTAACAAGCATAAAACCAAACACAGCGACAAACGAACGAACGAAGAAACAGATCATCACAAAAATTTGTTCATTTACTATTCGTAACTTACCTAACAGCTCATGTAAATTTCATGAAAATCCGTCCATAACTTTTTGAGTTATGGTACTAAGAAAAAATAGGCAGACAAACAATTAAACAGATGAACGGATTCTCACCAAAAGTTAATCATCTCTTACTGTTAACATGCCTAACAATCCTTGCAAATTCCGTAAAGATCTGTTCATAACTTTTTGAGTAATTTTTGTAACAGACAAAGAGGTTGACAAACACGATGAAAACATAACCTCCTTGGCGGTGGTAATAATGATTATAATTCAACGTTACGAAAGCAACGATAAGCGAAATTGCATACACTTAGGCTTCAGTTTCGTGTTGAAAGCATGCACGCATAAAATAAAAAACAAAAATGCCCCAGAAATAAAAAATTGCATACAATATCGTAGGCGCGCACGGCTTGAGTATGAACACGTTGATTTAGAAATAAGATTTTGTTAAAAATTGTAAACTCGTTCGCAATTAAGCCTACTTTTCTGATGAAGTACATGTTCTTGACAAGAAGTAGAGAAAGACGCCATGATACTAGTGCATAGAACAAAAAGTACGGCTACCATTAAGCGATCAGAGTGTAGTAGAAACAAGAGGCATAACGGCACAACATCACATTTCTGCTGCGCATGAAGCACGCATACGTAAGAGGAATTAAAGATAGATACAACCATGTCACATCTGCGTATTAAGATATCCACACATAATATGTTGCGACACACACGCTACAAACGGGTACATGTTGTAACTACGCAATAATAATGGTAGAAAAAGTTGTGCCCTCCCACTGAGAGAAGCAATTCAGTTTATAGTTCAACGTAAATTCTATTCCATAAACCAGCTTGGAAGGAGAGTATAAAACATGACACGATTACCAGGAAGAACGAGGAGGGAAATATTGGTACTTACGCCGTGTACCCCAGCCGAGGGCTCTGCACTTGCGGGACATGAGCTGTGTGGCGTTGTGGTGGGAGCCCAGGCACACCGGCCGCACGTAGTCGCTCAGCTGCACCTCCTCCTCCAGCTGCGGGGGGCACAAGCGTGTCAAGGAGCGATTCTCAGAGAGGAATATTATTTTTTCTTTCAAATTTTAGAGGGAGGATAACAGGTTCTCAGAGGAAGAATTTCAGCTTTTCAGAGGTCGAACTTAAAGAATTTTAGAGGGGAATTCAAAAAGAGAAAATTTTCAAGGTTACAAAGAGAGGAACAATTTTAAGGCAATGGTGAAATCAACTTGACCGCACACTTGACTTGAAAATCTACATGCACTGCTTCGTGCTGCGGATATATCTGCGATAGGTCCAAAAATGTTTAAAGCTACAGTCAGCCACATATTGCCAGAGCTATGGCGTCAAAGACAGAATTAAGGCTCGTACATGACAACTGGTGACCCCTCACTGTCTGTTTGCTTGGACGGTCAGTGCCTTCACAGTGAATTTTGGATGTAAGAAACGATGATGTTGCAATTCTAAGTAACGCGAGACTCACTCCCCTCGCAAGGAAGCGAACGTGCGACCCCAAAGACCAGTGCATACAGCGCTTTATCCGCTCTGCCACTGCGAATACGAGGTTTCCCGGAAGAAGAGAATTTCACAGAGCAAGGTAGAAGGGACTTCAAGAGTCTCAGAAGAAGACTGTAAAACTTTCAGAGAGGCAATTTAAGGGCTTGTGAAGGGGAATTTTCTGTTTTAGAAGGCGAAGTGGAATACCTGACTGCCCGAACCAAAGCAAAAACAGTCCAGTAAGTGAGATGGACCAGAGCTGATATTGGACAGTGTAGTGACCAAGACCAGAGCTGATATTGGACAGTGTAGTGACCAAGACCAGAGCTGATATTGGGCAGTGTAGTGACCAAGACCAGAGCTGATATTGGACAGTGTAGTGACCAAGACCAGAGCTGATATTAGACAGTGTAGTGACCAAGACCACAGCTGATATTGGACAGTGTAGTGACCAAGACCAGAGCTGATATTGGACAGTGTAGTGACCAAGAGATCCATTCCCAGTAAGGTTACCCTGAAAAAATGAGCCTCAAGGCTCATCTTTTGGCCATCGTTTGATCCTATCACTTCAGCAGTCCTACTGTAGAAAATTTTGCAGTGCAATTGTAAGCCAGGCGCTGCAATCCTTATGAGAACTTTTGGCTTCTTCAGATGCTAAACTTGCAAATTGGTAGCTGTTTAAGGCCGCCAAAAAAATTTAGTAGAGAGTGTATGTTATCTTAACGATCTTTATACAGGCTCCACAGTGGTGTAGTGAAGAGAAATACGAAACTCTTAGGTGCAATGTACGTTAGCTGGGGCCACCCAACAGCCAATGCAAGTGTTTTTTCACGCTCATTTTAAAGTCGGCCAACGCAGCTTCTAAAATTAGGATGTATGCATTAGTAAGAGTGAAATTTCTGGTCTATACCAGGGCAACACGTCTTCATCATTAGGGCTGTGTGGACTATAAGTCTACCTACCTATTTACTTTTTTCCAGCAACATCTGTGTCGCGAAAACGCAGGACCACGTTTCGAGCTACAAATATATTTTTCATTTTTCCTCTCTACATTGGCCCAGCAAACAGAAGCTGAATGTATCTTTATCCTAAACCCATATTCGATCGTTTTCTTCAATGTACTTAAGGTATATAATATGTACTAATTTTGCATCACTAACGCTAGGAATAGGGTGCCTTTTACCCACGGTAAGTGTCTTTGGGTTAATGTTCCTTTCACGCACGTTACAGCAAAGGTTCTCAGTTGTATACCAGACAACCTCCAAATGAAGAAAAGTCATTACGGCGGGTGTTTTTTTTAAAGGAATTGCCGAGTGGGAGGCAAAGCGATGCTATCACAGCTGGCGAAAGCGCAGCGTCCGAGCGAGAAGGAGAGGAGGAGGAGGCGTAGGAACAAAGGCGAGCCTAATGAGGATTGCAGACACTACAATACGGCTCCGGATTACGGCAACAGTGGCGTATGAGAGCCCAATAGGATGACAGGTTTCTGCAATGGCCAAGGCTCAGTTTAATTGATTCTCATAGCGGCTTTCAGTGGACTATCGCCTTCCTGCTCGCAATTCCGGACTTTCTCTTTTAGAAGCTCTAGCTTAGGTTGGCCACGTCGGCTTCTTGCTTTCTGTTCTAGATTTTTGGTAGAGCTATGTATGTAGCTATCGCAGGTTATATTGCTTTTATGTTCTCTGCCTTAGAGTTCTCCGCAGACAACTGCTAATACGACGTTTTCCTGCTACCATTGCTTGACGTTTTCCTACTACCATTGGTTGACGTACCCTATGGCTTATGCTGGAAGCTATGCCACTACGCCATCAAAGTGAGGGAACTGTAGGCTATGGTGAAATTTTCAGTAAGTCGCTCTCATTCAATGACATAAAAAAAGCCATTGTGTTACTCTTTCCTACTAACAAAACAATAAATTCTAAAAAAAAACACGCAGCTTTGCCAGTTACAGTGCAAGTGGCATGTGGATGTTCTTGTGGGGCGTGACTCCCACAGCACAAAATGACAGAACTTAATTAACCTAACCCTATGTCCTACGATTCGTCATATGAACCTTTAAAGAAAAGAGAAAACGGTACGAGTTAAAGAAAAATGTGATTCTAAAACAAGAGGTCATGAACTCGGAAGGACCAATTACCCTCTCGCTGCTTCCTGTCGCCAATGCTCTCGACTCAAGCTAATAATCCCCGTACGGTTCAAGCAGCAAGGAACATTAGGCTAATATTAGACTTCATGGCAAAGCAAAACAGTTATTGTTGTGTCGAGTCTAGGTCGTAAACAGAGTCCGTCTAATGAGATCTTCCTCTTAATACACAAACAATTGATTTACTAAGATAATTATGTAGAAGATAGTCCTAATAGCGCCAGCAGTAATATATGTATTCAGTAGCGATGAGGATGAGGTAATGACAGGTTGCAGTTATGTTTCCCCTCTAGTGCTTATTGTCTACGACGTGTGGACTTTAAAAATAGTGCTATATTCCGATGACAAGTGATGTTGAACTCTGGCTCTAAAGGGATGTTGACGATGCAAGGCTAGTTTTCAGTACCAGAGACTGTTACTTCACCACAAGAACTCTATTTCCCATAGGAATGAAATAGGACAGAGAACCCGTGTAACAACATAACACAGACAGTTTAAAATAGGGCAAATCGCCCCTAGCGGCTGTGACGGTGGTTCAAGAGAAAAAATGTATGGGACATCCAGTGTAGCAAGTCGAGATAAACTGGGAGCAGGGAGATGGCGGATGGACTTCGTGCATGGAATAACTCAAGTCTTGGAAGAAGAGAAACGAGAAAGTAAAGGCAATTAGTAGGGGTAGCGAAAGAAAGTAAGAAAGAACGATAACTCAAAAGCCTAATTGAGGCTACAATTACCTAGGCATATCTAACTAACGTAACCCTGTGGCTTACCATAACCCCCTTGGAAAAATTTTATTGCGATGAATTAATGGCAGGTAATGGTGCATAGCTCGAAGACGAAAGCGCAAAGTGGTTTCACTAAAGAGAAAAGCTGTAACGTGATACGTTATTTACTAACACTGGTCTATAAAAATATTTTTCCCTGCTGTTGTGAACTTATGAAATGCTCTTATTTCACTCTTTGATACAGAATTTAAACCTGCAATTGAAATTTGGGGGATTGCGTTGAGTTCTGATAATTATCATTGGCATTCTTGTTGCTATGCAATCATTATAAAACGTCACCAAATTATGCCAGCTAGTGGGCGTTATGCAGAAATAACCCTGATGAAAATAACAAAAAGCAAACGCTTAGTTAGAAATACGAGCTGACAGACAGAAACGATCTTCAGGTATGGAATTACCAAAAAAAATTATGAAAATACAATCATGAAAGCGCGAAAGCGCTTATTGACTTGTATAATTAAAAGACTTCATAGATATACTGTAGTGTGCATTCTAGGCGTAATGTGCCTTATAGCCTAGGCGTAGTACGCACAACTTAACATGTTCCCTGCGTAAGTGGATTTCTCGGTTGACACAC
>LQNS02278101.1:8982081-8995119 GCA_001587735.2 Parhyale hawaiensis | reverse complement strand
ATAGTAAACCAACCCAACTCTCTGATCATCCCCAGCTCTGGAAGGAACAATGCTCGTCGACGGTACGGAATAATGCTCTCCATTCTTTCTTATTCTTTTGAGCTCAGCGAATAACAACAAAACAACAGTCTTTTCTCTATTCCTCTGGGCTTTCCGCCTCAAAGGTTGCTTTCATCTGTCCAGTTAAATTTTCTCCCAGGTCACCGTTTTCTTTCAGGAAGCATTCGTGACGCTTACCACAATGGTGGGCAATATGGAAATGGAGTTGATGACATCAGTGTGCGTGTGTGTGTGTGTGAGGCCTACCATCAAGATAGAACGTGTTCGTTTAGATAATGTCTCAACGTCATAGATTTGAACGTAAATGAAGTTGATGATGTCTTAAAAGGTCTTAAAAGTTGTTAGGTTAGCGTGTCCCGACGTCAAAAAATAACTGCGAATGACATAAATGGCCTCCTCTTCATTAACGAAGCGAAACCAATTGGTGCATTGGCGATAGTTTCTTGCCCACCTTCTGTGTCCAAGGGCCGCCTGCTGTTGCTTGCTTCCTTAGTGTCTGTTCAGCTATTGCTCAAGGTGGTTGTTTTGCGTTGAGGTATGTAGAGACGTACCCTAGAACCCTTATTGTAGACGTTGTGCTATGCTGTGGACTGTGTGTGTTTTCACGAACTCTCAAATTAATTATGTTCTTAGGATGATTCTGCAGAAGAGAATATAGTGCACCTGTGTACAGATAATCCTCCGTATAAATAGTAGATCAGTTCCTTAAAGGGAGAACCTATACAATGAAGACAAGGCCTGAATAATTTTTGTTGAGTTATAATAACTGATTCATTTACGTAACGCTGCAGAAAGAAACAGGAAGAGTTTGAGGAAATACTGTGAATCTCCTGTACAACTGTCTCAAAAACGTTTCTGAGGTGAAAATTGTACAGGTAATCCAATACTTTTAACTACACAATGCTAATCAATAGGTAAAATGACAAGGGAAGAACGAATTCATTTGAAATTTTGTTTACAGCTCGCCTTTAAAAAGATTTAATTCTTGTAAATGTAAAAACAATGTTCTAACACCTGTACATGAACTCCATTACGAAGCGTGAACCAACAACTGTTAATTTACCAATTATCTCCCAAAATATTGCCAGGATCAGTCAGGAGCCTCACACAAACGATGTAAAGCTTTTTTTTTCACACGAGTGAAAGGCTTCGGAATTTCGTCACTGCCGCCGCCCGACGACACTCGCTTCAAGATAAGAAATTTCAGCTAAAAGTGAACCGTTAGACTCGAGTCTATTGGATGAGCTTGTAATCAGTGAATTAATGCTGATGCTGCTGGACTTTTTGGGCCGGCTGACCTGAAGGAAGGCCTTGAAGAAAAGGAGATGAAACTGCCAAGACCTGGTCATTTTGAGCAGTAAGATGACTTGGCAACGGTCCCAGGAACTCCATCAATTATTGTGATCAATTTAATAAACGAGACGGCTGTCATGAATTTATCGTCCTCTTCTGAACATCACAATGTATTTTTGGCAGCAGCCGACCTACGACTGCCAGTCGTTTCGTCTGAATGGCCGAGAGATAAGAGAAATTCGAGACTGCAGAGTAGGAAAATAGAGCAGTTTATGGAAACTGGTTTTGTTTTTCTGCAGTAGAGACAGTCTTTTATCAATTATTGTACTACTCAATTCTGTGGCAGTAGAGGAAACAATACGGGAAATTGTCAATGCAGTATAAAGTTTTTCTCTGATACGATAGTAATTTAGAACGATCTGAACGTATTGATTAGATAATATTATGCCTGCTTGATGCAAAAAGTACGCATTTTCAAATGAAAGTTTAAGGTAACATTCATTGATTTTGTGAGTCTCATTATGATGTCAGATTTCACGGTGAGTAATGTATGTTTCTTCGTTTAGGATACTTTAGAGATATTTCTGATAATCTGCAATATTTTGACCCACGTTTGTGTCAGCTATAAATGAGACATGTTTTACGCAATTAGTTTCATAAAGGTGCCAGTGCAAGTGCATCAACACAGTTATATTCGGTGCGCTTATGTAGACGATTTAGTGAATGAATGGAAGTTGATGGTAATGTTTCTCCTGTTTTTCAAATAGGGAATTCAGTTTGAAATACAAGTCATAACAAAGTTATCCAAGGAATCAGGATTCCTGATTAAAAGAGTAGAAAGTTGCTGTCATATAGAATGTTCCACACTTACCAATAGGAAATTTGCAGAACGTTTTAAAATAGCCATGCAGCAATAGCACTCCAGTGAAAAGAATCGGAAGGTTTCAATCAATGAAACCATGTAGAAATGAATGACTCTATGTTGTTCTCCATTTTATCAGTTATAATCCAAAAAGTGATTTGTTTCTTTTCAATCATAAGCTGGAAGCAAAAAAAAAAAAAAAATTACTGCATGGAAAGTTTTCGGTAATATAGCGTGAACTAGGGGTAGGGGGGGGGGGCTGCTGTTCCGCAGTACCTTCCAAGGGCATGTCAGTGGGTAGGAAATGGATCTTACGTCACACCACACAAGCTGTTTCCGGGAAATTTTCAAAAGCGGGGTATTGTCGAAACCAAGAATTTCACTGCTGAACTTGGTTCTGAAATTTTGCTTCATCCGTAACATCTTCCTTGTTACGCTCCATTTGAATAAGAATTATCAATAGTTTCGGCGAGCAAAGAATCATCTTGATGGTCTAGGTTGTGAACAAGAAAAATGCTTGAAAATGAATTGGAGTCGTATTTTGCTTCAAACGAATTCTACAGGAGTAACATTTATAAGTTCGGTATCAGATGACATGATGTTTTTTGACGAAAAAAAAAAAGAAAAGGGAATGTCAACAAGTAAGTAGGAGTATCTCTATAATAAGGAGCTTTTAACTTATCCTGGAGACCTTGAAATAGGATCTTACTTTTGGACGAGCATCAGCAGTTACTTTAGGTTTCCCTAGACAAAAGGGGTTTCAGGAAGACATGAAAAAGGCACATAACTTGAACTATGTCGATGGAAGCGTGGAATCCACGCACGAGGGTGTTGCCATACTGCATCAGCAAGTATGGGCACAACACGCTGGACAAGAAGAGGACGAAAAAAAGTCATTGTTAGCATGAAAATGTAAACGAAAGGAAGTAAAGGGGTAGGAAAAAGAAAAAGTTTTTCTGACAACCTAACTTAGATAACCCATGTGGTATCATGATGGCACGACTCCTTTATAGCATTAGGTGAACAAATCTTGAGCCGTTTAGATATAACATCAGATTGTAAATCGTGTATTCTTTCCCACTGCTGGGTCCATTCCAATAAGACGGTGAGTTCATCACCACGTATTTATTAAAATTTTTTTAAAAATAAGATATCAATAAGTTTTACTCTACTACCACTGACCAATGCATAAATTCATAAACATTTATGACGTTTATATATCTACCTAAGATCCTGTTTGAAGCATGCGATGAACGTGAATGTAGAATATAGTAATAAAATAATAGAGGATTTCATCATATATTTGTTGATCATGATTATTTTGCTTATACCATATCGTTAACAGTAAGTAAATCAGCTAGAATACATTAGGGATCATTATCAAGAATCCTACACTAGACTTAATTTTGTAGTTTGAAATTTTTATTATTACCTATTTTAATTTTTTAAATAATTAGTGCATTACGGTTTCGTCTCTTTTCTGCGAATGAGTCTCACATTCCGGGTACCAATCTACATCTTATCTACTATTCTGCTTATTTTCTCACCGATTTTTCAACGAAAACTGCAAATATATTCTTGGTGGTCGAAATAGGGAGAAAGTTAAATAAATGCTCACCCAATTGAGTCGTGTCGTCCTGACGATTATCATTGCCCATTGATTTAAAGTTTCAAAGCAGACCGCTTTCCGCATAGCGACTGTAACTTCACTCTATCTATAATAATAAATGAAGCGAACTTGATAAAGGGTGTGTGAATATTGCTGCCTTTATTGATGGGCGGAGCTGTCTCACGGCGAGCTTATACAATGGAAAGTGCTTCCTCACCTCAGCGTACGGAAGCGTTACTGTGTCCATTTAAACAACAGAGAACTGCGCAGCTATCTGAGTTGTATAAGTCACTTAAAATTTGAACAGTTACCTGAAACTTTACTAGTAACACTTGCTAAGACAACTGACTTGATTATAAATACAATTGAGTCTTGAAAATGCTGCTGGACGTCTGTCGAGATTCATCATATTTGGTTATTAAGGTCACGTATAAACTCAAGTTTGTAATAGCCCTTATTGACCAAATATGAAATAAGAACTGAGTGGACACTATAAGATTTGCTACCGTGTTAATCGTCCAGTCAATTTGTTCAGTAAGTGTAATATGTAAAGTTTCGAGCACCTCTTCAAATTTGGAGCGAATTGAAACTCCTAATGCTGCGCTCCTTTCTGGGCCCCGTGCAGTCACTGAAGTGAATCCCAACACGGGGGAGCAAAACCGTATAAAGCAAAACACTAACGTATGAACCGGCCTGCAGTCTATTATATATATCAGTAAATCCTATGTCTTCTCGATCGACGCAGATGAATTGATTCGTAGTGATTTCTGTTTTATAATATGGCGCCTCAGTGACTTGGGTTTGGAAGATCTGCCCATGCACACAGTTAGTTAGATAAATGTTTTTACCAAGTACCGATTCCTCTAAAAATCTCTCTAGCTATTCGGTGGGATGGTTAGTCTATGGCATTCTATAAGCCTCCGTAACCATAACAAGAGTTCGAAGAAAGACGGAAGGAAGGATAGGAGTTTGTCCAACGGAATGAGGATCATTACGATAGCAACAGAGAAGAAAGGAACGGCGGAATAGTTAAATGAAGAACCCTTAGTAGGAATACAGAAAAGGAAAAAAGTGAGAAGGAAAACATAAATTTTTCATAAGTCAAACTCTCGTACCCGATACTTTCCGTTTCTCAAGAGGCTCCCCACATACTAAGTGAAACACATTAACCTAGATTTATGGCCCGTAACTCATCTCATGTCCCGAAGAGGATCATGTGATTGGTCGCATATGATGACAGCATATCTAAACATCTCTTTTGATATCAACATAGCGCATGATTTTCTGTATCCAGCATGCATGCATGCCTTCTGACAGCACAGATCAGTCTGTGATGTTCAATATGTCAATATTATCTTGATAAATATTTACAGACCGCCATACTTTCTTTCCGCCACACTGAGCTGCACTCGATTGTCAATACGAAGGAAGAGCAGTGCATTACCTGCCAGCTGCAATATTTACTTCTCGACAGATGGGACACAAATGTTGCCATGGAGATGCAGCCTCGAAGTGCCACTTCTCATTGTCTGACGAATTACTTAAAGGAAATACCAGCCCATATGACCAATACGAGATGAAAGCGTCAAGATATTAACTCAAGAGCCGTAGCATGAACTTAGGTAATCAGACTAGCTTAGTTTGTTAATCCCGCATGCTACTTTACAGTGAATCGCGCTTCCAGGTGTACACCTAAGTAGTTATGCTTTCGGGGCATTTTCCGTGCCCACTTTACTGCCTTTTTTTTTCAACTGCTACTGATAATCTCTGATTTATTTTGCTTGTCCTGTCTCGATTTACTGTTACTGTGAGTCTTGCTATTCCAAATTGGGATAACTAGACCCTGTATTTTACATACTTCACGTTCCTCGCGTTTTCCCTGTCTTGGGTTGCCGTTGTTGTGGACTGCGAGGCTTAAACTGCCCTATACGACACAGAAAAACACTGCTCGAAAGTAGATTAGATTAGATTAGATAGGCGGCAGTAGACGAACCAATAGGACCATTCCCAAAGAGACACCGGTACTTACACCCCGGCCCTCTATGAGCTATTGCCGATATATTAGTAGGATATAGAGGACTGGAGAAAAGAGAAAAAAGGGGGAAGAATCCCTGCCAAAGAGACGATCATGAATGCAGGCAAGCACGATCAAGAGTCGCTGATATGCGGAGCTTGGAGATGTCAAACTGTGTAGTTGGAGCGGGAGAGAGAAGAAGACGGATTAAGGTGGCCTCGGAAGCTGAGGCCGTTTTTTTTTAAGAGTTTGTGACTCTTGGAGGAGGAGTTCTTAGCTGTGGAGGATGTCTCTCCCAATGTATGTCAAGACGATTTTTAAACGTGTTGACAGACGCCGCACTTATAACTAACACTAAACATCTTTAGTTATAAAAATTTGACAACACATAAACACAAAACAACACGAAAGGGTATCGTTTAGTGAATACCTCTCTTCTCATAAATTGCTGCTCGCACACACTTTCAAAATGGTTATCTTACGAGCGAGCTGCTTCTATCCTCTGATGAAGAATACTCCTCTAGTGACAGGGAGATTTTATTTCGAAAACTCGCTCTATAGATGAAACTAGTGCGCACTGCCGTCAAAAATGACGGTGCTACTTCTTCTTCTTCTTCGCTCATACCTTCGTTACTGATTTGCTTATGAAGGTTAGACTGCGAATGTCAAGAAATAGAAACATTGGAGATGAGCGTCGTCGAATTCAATTTTGTTGAGCAGCACAACCTCTTCTTTCCTTCGGTGGCATGCAAAAAATTAGTGCATCATCACTCATAGTAAAAATTGCAGCCACGAATCCACGGTAAACCGTTGAATCATTTCCGTCAAAACAATTTTGCTCAACCGAAAATTGTTTCTTCTGGGGAAGAAAGAGTTGGTAATAATGATTGCTGTGACGAAATCCTTCCGTTTTTCTCCCGTTTTCGTACATCTACTGTATTCTGAAGAATATCTTACCCTTTTATTGTTTTTGCGATTGTACTTAGAGCAGCTGACATTTAGTTGTAAAAAGAAAGTAAAAATCAGGATGAATGAGAGTGCTAAGAAAAGCTGTAGTTATCTTCATTGCATGGATTTCAACGTTGGCAAAGCAAGAGTATATTCAAATATGAGGTTACCATATGTTTGTTATCATCTGCAGCCTGGTATATTTTTTGCCTGCTT
The DNA here is from genome assembly GCA_001587735.2 of Parhyale hawaiensis. Taxonomy (NCBI): domain Eukaryota; kingdom Metazoa; phylum Arthropoda; class Malacostraca; order Amphipoda; family Hyalidae; genus Parhyale; species Parhyale hawaiensis. The sequence goes on along the minus strand of LQNS02278101.1, from coordinate 8,988,117 downwards.
TCAACAGAGCTGGACAGGTTGAAAACAGTTCTTAAATTGGCTCACTTTCGGCTTATCTGTTATCTTCATACGCGACAGAAACTTGACAGACAAACATATTAATACATAAGTAGACTAATACACCTCTCAGACTGTCTTACTGACTGATACAACGTCATGACATACTCATTCATGCAGTATTACTTCTTCATTGAAACTCCATAGAAATTTATTTGTCACAAAAATTCGTAAAACACAGGTATCGTGACAATTAAAACGTACAAAAGTGACAAATGGTCACTAATGCATATCCGCTTCTCGGACCGGGAAAGAAAAAAAAAAGTACAATTGCATATCGACATGAAGACAATAATTATATACTACAAAAAATAGAAGTGGTGGCATAATCCCACCAGTAAAATTATAAACCACGATATATTCACTTATTGCCAATGAGAGTTAAAAAAAAACATGAGAGAGCAACAGGTTTGGGGTTCCAGCTACCCACCCATTGAAATGACCGAGCGCCAATCCCGCGCTGAAACCCCGGCCAGGTGGCAGCACGGTGCACCCGGTCACATCAATATGACAGAAGTTATTTTTCACACAATAGCTTAGGATTGAACCACCAGGAAGCTCAAAAGAGTCAAGAGGAGCCACTCAGTGAACATTATGGGTACAGAGTGAAGCCACATTGCCGATATTGAGCATGAGCGCAGTTACGATTTTTTTTCACATATTATTATTCAAGATTCCAAGAATACGAGTGACAAAGGATCATTCATTATTCCATTAGTTTTTCAGTAATAGGCTTTTGTATTTGAGCCTTTTTTGTGCGACGTTTGTTTCATTAACTTACTGCGCGAACGGACGCAGGGCAAAGCAGAAACAAAAACAACTATCTTAGCACTGGCTCCCGTAATTCCACTTTCAGTACTGATCTGGTATACGTGGTGATGACATTAGACTTCACTTCAGTTCTAAGAAATAAACATAAATTTTATTTTAATATTCTCGAACTCTACGGACATTGCTATTAAGATTAAAGTATGGAGCAAGGCCAAACGGGCATAGATATAGATGCGAACATTTGAAACTATAATAGCTGATATACTGTAATGTCCCATGAAGCACAGTCTGTTACACTCAGATATAAGTTAACAGAAGTGCAAACTCTTGATGTAAACACTTTTTCACTGTATTCATTTGCACAGTTGAAGAATAACAATCTCCTGTCCTGGACATATAAATTATACCTTTCTCATTTTAAGCAGCCTAACAATATCAAATTTTTGTATCTTTAGAAAAAGGTATTTTGGAACTACGCCCTTTTTCAGTTTTAAATAGTATCCGGAAATTTTTCATGCCCACAATAGTGGGGATGTACTTTTGTCAATGCATGTGGAGCAGCTTCTAAAGTACCACAATGACGCACACTTTCATTAACGCTATTTTACAGCGTAAAGTTCAGACAAAAACTACTAGGTGGGTCAATAAAGTAACGGGACTGAGAGCAGCGAGTTATTAGACAACACTGGCCAGTTCAATGGGATGCAAACCAACATCTGATGGACCGTCAGTGTGGGTTGTTGGTAAAGTCAATAGCTTTTGCGTACACATTGGTTTTGTGAATCATTTTTGCATAGTGTTTGGAAACTCGGTGGTAATTGTTAGCTAAGGTGGGCTATCAAGTTTTGATTCCTACCCGGCGTAGTGCGACACTAAAACTTTTGATAAACTTTAACAGGACAATGGAGATAGCGTGCAATCAGTGGCCCAGGTTTTTAAGTCATTTAAGGCATGCTTAGATGAATCTCGCAGAGAAAATTCTTCATCCATTAGAAATAGTGAAAAATCTAGAAAAATATCCTGATTGTATTTGTTCTTTTCGGGTTTTACGGTCAGAATAATCGGAGAAGAGTTTAATTGGATGAATATTGTCATATATTGATCAATGAATTTTTCCTAAGAATAGTATAAAAGCAATTGCCTCAACACAGTGATGATGTACTTTACCACACAGCCAGCGATTTTAAATTGTATTTTGACAGTTAAAGATAGTCATGTAGCTCTTTAGCAGCCTTATTCACCAGACTTCAATCCTTACGACTGTTTCGTTTTCCTAAGGCTGAAAATTCACATTAAATGACAGTTATTTCGGGACACAGGATGATACTAACTTCCAAAAGAAACGACTCAGTTTGAATAAAACTGCTTAGAATTTAATTTCAAACACGCAAAAAGTGATAAAACATAATTCTCATCACCGTATTGACACACCTCGCAAAGAGAAAACATTCTATACCATTTAGAGAACTTAAGCAAATTGACCTCATGACTGGACGCATGACTGGACGCATTCAAACACGCTTACGTACCTTTAAAATGACAATATTTTTACTGGTTTAAGATTTGACAATATAAAGTGCACCATTGCTTCAAAGTTGAGAAAGTCACAGAGATTTGTATTTGAGTTTTCTGGCGTGACACTTCCATTAGACACAGCTGAGACTGTATAAGGTGCAAAACGGTCACAGTATTCACGGAGTGTAAGGAAATTGATGTATGCGTCTAAGCTTGCATCAGCGCACGTTGTAGCCACTAGACAAACTTAAGGAAGTATAAAGCAAGTTAAGGAAGTATAAAGTAAGTTAGGGAAGTATAAAGCAAGTTAAGGAAGTATAAAGCAAGTTAAGGAAGTATAAAGCAAACGCTTGTTGCGCTGCCCAGCGAGCAGAGGAAGATCGAGTCTCTAATTATGTTCTCATTTGCCTGACACGAAGCAATCAGAGGAGATCACTGGCAGAGATCCTGAGCCGTAGCTCAGACAATTATTCTACCGCCTGCCAGCGCTACCAGGCTAGCGTCTCTGCTGCTTCTCTTCTGTGTTGCCATGCCGCTGCGAATGTCCTGTATTTGTGTTGTTGTTGTTTTAAAAAGCCTGAATTACTGAATTCATAAATTACCAGTCATATTTTGAACCAGTGTTTCGGCTATGTGTTGTTCTAATGCTTGATATGTAGTGTATTCTAAGCATTACTGAATGTTAAGGGCATCAATAAAATAAGGCTGCAAAGTCACAAACTCATGTTTAAACAGGTTCTGTCATTGCAGTAATGGCCCGATGAGTAAAGTATTGCTAATATCGGGTTTATAATCCGATAATCCCCAGCGTTATCAATGCTGATTTTAGTTATGCTGTAATTCTAGGAATAATTTTGGATGGAAAATATCGCACACGTCGGACCGCGTGATGGCGTTGCCAAACGATTGAAGGTAAGTGGTGAAACTCAATGGTGTAAGCCAAGCACTCCACGATACCTTGACTGGCTACTGAAGTTTGCCAGTGAGGCTCATTGTAAATAGATGAAACTTCGATGATTTCTTTTTTTCGGGCAACAGAACGACCTCAAACAAAACGTAAGCGGTTCTCAATTCTGCAAGCTATATATTTATCAACAAGAAACACAAATTCGTAGCTATATACCAACTGTGGATGACGATACTTGAAGCTTGGGACAACAAACTGACCTAGAAGTGACTAAAATAAGTTGTGCAATTTACCGTTGGCCAGTGCTCGCGTATGCGTGTTTCTTTTCAATAGATACATTCCTTGCGGCTCCAAGAACAGTTTATTTTTGCTTCATGTCGGTACGTTGAGTGGAACAAACTTTATCGATGATTTATCAATTTGCCATCAACCTCACTTGCGACGAGTGGGTAGGTAAGGCATGGATGGTGCAGTCCATGCGTAAGCATAAAAAATCACTGGCACGGAAGTATTCGAAAAAAAAAACACGAGGAGTAAAACTGAGCTAAAGAGTAGTTTTAGACTTCGCATCCACAAGAAAAGCGATCTGACAGATAAAAAAAATTAGAGGGCTAATGCGAGAAGTAGAGTAACGCTTTAATTATACCAACGGGCGTTACTGTACTAGTCACATTAACACTGCAATTAAAGAAGCCATATATAGTATGTCGATAGAAACGTGGAATCCGTGATCTAGGGTGTCGCCATTCAGGATCAACGTGGATGGGAACAGAAATTAGGAAAGAAGAGGAAGCACAGAATAAAGCATCACCAGTAAGAATATCAAAGCGGAAGGAACAGAAGTGCATGGGCACTAAAAAAAAAAAAAAACACACACAGCTGTCCTGAAATCCTAGCTATGGCTGAGATCGGTGTTTTTCAGTGAGTTTTATATATATACATACAGGGTCTCCCTATAGGGGCGCTGTTGTTCCCGATAACACTGGATGGGCGAACCAAGCTTACTTACCCTTAGGGTCATCCTGTGCCTCCTGAGGGAGAAGTAAAATTGACGGACCGTTTTCTAAAAATGAATAATTTTATTCAATGGTCGGTGCACAAGTGTATTCTTACAACAGTAGTATAACTCACTCAAAAACACTGACATTCCTCGCTTGTCTTACTGCTGAAGGTAAAAAAATGCACAAATGACGAACGACGACGCGTGCAATGTTCACGCTTTGATCTGCTTCCGTATTGGGCGAAATAACAGGAATGTTCAGTGTTATGTCAGAGCGCTTTGTTTTCCAGGAAAATAATAGCCGAGGGGCCAGATATACCATTGTTGGTTAGAATATGTTGACACAGCTAGAGAAAGAGTGACGGGTATGATCTTAACCCTACACGGAAAAGGTGAACGAGTTCGTAAGATATTATGTTTCATAATACCATTTCTGGAATAATCTATGCCTTAATTCATGCTATGCAAAGTTAAGTGACCAAAACAGTATAACGCGTGATGTCACAACCAATTAGAAGGATCCTCTAAATCGCGGTGGCGATCTACCGAAGAGCGATGGTTGTATGACGTCAGGCGCGTCTTTGTTTCGTCGTGTTATTGCTGGTTCACACTGTATAATCGCACGTACAACCTTTTGCTCAGATGTGCATTTTGCACGTTGTTTCCATGCATATTAAAAGTCTGAATCGTCGATACGGTAGCATGAACTACGGGTTGCGCTGTTCCAACATTAGAGTATGTTTCCTCTATTTGATAGAATAATATGGGACAAACAGTGCTTGACCTAACACTCAGTAGTCACTTTGCTAGGTCCGAAAAGACAATTTACGCGTTTGGCATCAGCGCTACATACGTCGGTTCTTTGATAACCCTAACAATAAGTTTTTTAACGCAATACTACAGCAGTTATCGTTCATTTTTCAGTGTACGGAGCTCTAAAAGAAGGTACGTTTTCCTCCTAACGAAGGTTGCAGCAAAACCACAACGATAGTTACCTCCGCCAAGGAGGTAATGTTGTCGTCGTGTCTGTCACCAAGATAACTCAAAAAGTTCTGAACCGATTTAGACGAAATTTACAGAGAATGTTGGGTACGTTAGGAGAAACAGATGATTAATTTTTGGTAAAAATATGTCCATCCGTTTGTTTGTTTGTCTGCCTTATTTTTCTCATTGCCATAACTCAAAAAGTTATGGATGGATTTTTATGACATTAACATGAGTTGTTAGGTATATAACGAAGAGTAAATGAACATGTTTTGGTAATGATCCGTTTGTTCGTTTGTTTGTCACTGGTTTTAATCTTATGCTTGTTAGCAAAGTAACTCAAAAAATAATGAATGAATCTATATGAAATTTATTGGAGTTGTTAGTAATGTTAAAAGACATAAATGATTAAATTTTGGTGCAGATCGGTTTGTTCGTTTGTATGCTTGACTCATGTTTGTCATAACGTTTGATAGCACTATAACTCAAAAAGTTATGCACGGATCTTCAAGAAAATTGCACAAGCTGTTATTACTGTCAAAAGGCACAAATGATTAGATTTTGGAGTTGATACAAAGAAAATCATGGTTTCAGAGCCAGTTTGGATTTTTTGCTACCGTTGCCTCGCTTGGCGGAGGTATACGCTCTCAGGGTGCTCTAGTTTGAGATGTCATCGTTAACGCTTTGGCGTTCCAAAATATTATCATATAACGGACAGTAAAATTGGTGCCGTTCTAAAAAGTAGACAATTACTCCCCCCCCCCCCCCACAAATTGATGACTACCTACCTTGTGGTCTCCCT
>LQNS02278101.1:8962772-8981800 GCA_001587735.2 Parhyale hawaiensis | reverse complement strand
ATAACCATCAATAAAAAATCGCTGACGCTTTTGAGTTCAGATACTTGCCATTTCCGGGTCAGGGCAGCTCTTCCGCATCCGCATAAGCCATTTGAAGCGCCAGGAGAATGCTTCTGAAGTCAGATGCCATTTTTTCGACATTAAAGAGAATGTGTTGATGCCTTTATTAAAAAAAAAACTGGATGGACGTGTGCAAGATACTTGTTGTTAAATCAGTAGAAACAATTAAATGGTGTGCACAGGAGCGCAAACAAGTGGTCTCTGTGATTTTATTGACGAAACTGTGGTGGTCTACACAAGACTTAGGATAAAGTCAAATTCGACGTAAAGTGGTGTCCGATGTTACCTACAGTATATATGTACTGCGTTAGCATAATGTTTTGCTGTAAATTCCCCTCCTCTCTCCCCACCCCCTCTCCCAAAAAATACGCAATGCTCTAAAACTGTGAAACATTTTGTTCACAGAATCGAATCATAATGGCTCGCTTTTGATGAAAAGAACGTAAATTCCTGATCAAAACTTTAAGACGACTTGAAAATGTAGAAAATAACGTTTTAGTGATAAATAAGTAAACTCCTTCTACTAGGGATTAATATTTCCTAAAGGTTAATGGTGAGAAAAACGAAAAAAATACCTTCTGTAACAATTTAAGGAATGTACATTTTTGTCAATTGGTGAGTTTTTCAGTTGATCAAAATTATAAGACCAGGGTAATAGATGTTTAGGTCTAGGGTAATTCCCGGCGTTTGGTGCCTTTTCCTAGTGGGGAGCAGTGAAGATTTAGCTCGTGCAGGGTCGTCAAACAGCTTCTGGTTATGTCAGTATGTTACAAAGATTATACAGAAGGTAAAGTACAGTAGAAGTAACATTACTCAGTGTGCCTCCAGTCTAAATTTTTATCGTTAACCCTGTAAGTCCTTATGTGATAAATTTATCTCACTGAAAATTAGCTTGCGATTATCTACTGTATGCAGTTAAAAATAAGTTGGTTGAATGTTTGAGCATACGGTGGAGTGTTGCATCTGCCTAGCGCAGTAGATCTTGACTTTATTTTGTGACTGCCAGCCCAGAGTCATCTTTCTGTAAGTTCTTGTAGTGCTTCAGAATAACAGAATGATATTTTATCCAGTGATGTTGAAACATAAAGCAAGTGGTTTTTCTTTTTTGCACTCATTTATCGTAAAAAAATGTGATTAGCTGAGAACAATTTTGAAGTACAAGACAACTGAAATTATATCTTGCATTTCTTGTGCATAAACTGATTGCACACAAAATAATACTGCAGTAGAAAATAACTGAACATCTAAATGCTACTTTAACCAAAGACTAAAGAGAAATCGACTAGTCGTAAAATTTGACATTTCGGAACTTTAACTCTTTAGGTTAAAAAGTGGCCTTATTTAAAACACTGTTGAAATATAAAACTAAAATTTTGCATTACACTAATGCAGGATAAAAATAGAATTATATGCGTTCCTATCAGCACTTTTATCAATTTTGGTTTGTATTCTTCTAACATCTAAACATCAGCTGTTCTTGGGTGATACTCAAATCAACGGAACAAATGTCAAAATACTGTGTTCTTCAGCAATCCAGCAGATTGGAGAAGTTCAAGATTTCGTTTCAACCATTATTCTTTCCAGCTGAATTTCTTCCTTTTGAGAAAGAGCTTTCTGCGTGAGTAAGGAAATTGGGCTAATATGTCATGATGCATTAGTGACACCAAGCCGAAATTTACACGAGCGATGTTTCATTGGAAGCTGAAAAGGAACAAATTTCGTTTCTTTCGTGTCGCTGAACGTGATAAAGAATTGCGCTTCTCCGAAGGAGGGGGCAGCTGTGGGGTAAGGAAGTTAGTAGCGAAAACCGCAACCATTGAAGTATTACCACAATTTTTAGTCGTCATTTTTGACGGCCGCGTGCACTCGTGGTAAAATCTAAACCAAATTATGATAAACTCACACCCATTGGAGTGTTGTTTCGCACCACCTGGGGATCTATACGCACCAAGGGTTTACTTATGCGCCGCACTTTGACAGTGAATGTTAAGAATAAAAATCAATTGTTGTACCAAGTCGAATTAGAAAAAAGATTTACTTTAGGGCTTAAATTCCACTCTCTAGTATTAAAATTGCCTTCGAGGGATAGTCAGATAGAGTTAACTTCATCTTATGCAATAATAAATAGTTAAAAAAAAGTTAAAGTTCCTGCTAAATGTTGAGGGGTCATTTGCAGTATTTTCGGTGCCTTATGATTGCATTGAGTTTTTCGTTCTTGGTTCTTCTGTAGAAAGTAGGTACCGGTGGAGTACACTCAACTATAAAGTCCTGTGGTCTGAGCAGATACTGTAATTATAGTGTTGAAGTCGATATTGAAGCCTTCTTAACCAGAATTTGTACATTAGTGACTGATTGATATGTTGAAGAAATCGATGAGAAGCAGCTGAAATTTTGTTACCCACGACGCGTTTCGCTGTAGCCTCAGCTCATAAGGTGGGAGGCTTGAAGTTGACTGAATTTAATTCATTAATTCATTCATTTAATTCATCTTAATGAATTAAAATCAGTCAACGTCAAGCCTCCCACCTTATGAGCTGAGGCTACAGCGAAACGCGTCGTGGGTAACAAAATTTCATCTGCTTTTCATCGATTTCTTCAATATATCTATGCTATTTAAAGAAAATGATTGATATGTGTTAATAAAACAATAGTTATTGCAGACAATTCTATTGTAAACTTTCAGTTAATTCACAGAAGCAAGAACCAAAGGTGTTGATTAGGAAACCAAGCAGTTCAATACAATGGTTAGGAAGGCAGCGTTTGATGACCGAGCAGAAATTTGGATCAGGCAGGGTAATGGAAGCTGGCCGATGTCGCCACCAGGTGGCTATGAGGCTTAGGTGCAGGCGCCGTGTGAGTGACAGGTTGGCTGCTAGGTACTAGACACGACGTGCTGCTGAGGCTCCGCCAGGGTTTAAAACGACCCCTCAAAATTTAGCATGGGTGCTGAATTTTTTTAACGGCTTTATGGCCCTAAATCAAGCTTTCGCTTCCATTCTTTGAATCAAACTTCGGACGATGGTCCAATCCGAGTAAATTACACTTAAGACGAGCTCAAACTCTATCTCAGATCAAGCTAAACGGATTAGCAGATCTCTTTCTTACTGTACCAGTCGAAAATGTCTTAGCGCTGCATCAGTCAGTTTGGTTGCTTCGTTGCCCCAAAATTTTCGAGTGGATTAGTTCTATTTCATATTTCCATTTCACAGGACTTGGCTAACGTAGTAATCTTCGCAGCACACGTGTATTTACTGAAGAATGTGGACTAACATTCGCAACACTGGGGTACTTAACACACATACAAGTATAATAAGAAAATATGATACATCAATTTGAAATAATGCATTTTTTAAAATTAAGCTACAGCAATAAATCAGAAGACTACCTATATTCAGTGTATTATACTAATTCCAAGTATCAGAGTTAAACAGCAGTATGTACATATCCGCACAAGATGTAGGTTATACTGTAAGAGAAAAAGGCATGGCGTTAGGAAAGAACTTAAGTTAGCAGCACGGTTAACCAACAAGTGCAAGAACGTTACAAGTGTGCAGAAGAAGGGCATGGGAGGGCACGTAAACAGAGAGAAGGCCTGGCGTTACGAGCCCATTCACGTTGGAAACATAAAATGATCTCTCCTTTGTGAGGGAAGGTAGGTGAGGGAAGAGAATGGGCTGGGAAAATGTGGAAATATAGAAGGGCCTGCCAATTAATGCATTTTTTGTGCAAAGAATAAAAAATAGCAGACTGGGGAAAGTTTGGGGTCGGGATACGAACAGGGACAAAGGAAAAGGATGCAATATGATGCACTGCGTAGCGTGGTTGGAGTACAGAATATAGGGTTGATGCGGCAATACAGTTGACAAGGCTAAATAAGTTTGAATTGGCGTAATGATATTTTTGCGTTCTGGAGTTATATTATTCATGTTGTAATTATGTGCGTGTCTATGTGAATATGATTTGGGAAGTCTGCATTTGTGGTATCTTTTTTCTATTTCTTGACCGACTCTTGACACTAAGAAAAACGTTTCTTGCAATCCTTAAGGTTAAGAAATCATGAAACGACATCGACAGACCGTTGTGTGGTATGTTGTAATCCATATTTTTCAACAAAAACCGAAAACTTTATGAACTGAGACAACAATACGATGCATTGGTAAAGTAGAACTCGAGTACTATATGGTATGATGGGAAAGGTGAGTGACAACAAATGGAATTGGATGAAGCATAACTGCAGATCTCATGTTTTAATGCACTTCCTACAAACGTTGCGATTTAGTAACTGTTCACTTGACTTTGAATCCTTTTTTAAACCTAATTCTTCAAACAATTAAAGTAGCAATGGATTAGGGTAATGTCAGTGGATACTACTCGCCATACAGGTCTTGTGATTATTGCGGTAAGTAATTTTATTCTGTGACTATAGAGATTGTAATTTTTGGGACAGCAAGCCTGTGACGTGAATGACAGATGGTGCAGTGAATGTGGCTCTGATTTCACATTTTTGTTTTTTGAGCCTTAGTGAAAAAGAATTTTTACAGAGTGACACAAACAACATATCGAAAGTGAACACACTGATACCTCAAAAACCATTTGTGCTAAAAAAATGGAATAAATACCTTACGAAAGGTTATAATATTAATATTTATATCGTAAATATAGCATAAATACTTCAATAAATTCATAAATTAAATGATGTTGTCTACACAATACTGAAGATACATTGTGAATTTTGTACCAACTACGCTTGAATATGCGTAAAACACGTACCACAGAAGCAATGAAATGGGTTAGGGATGATTTGACGGAGGATGACTGGCTCGAAGGGTTTAGTATAATGTTCAAAATATGTGACATATCTGAAAATAGGAAAAATCGAAGTGGAAAACATACAAAAAACGATGAAACGTTTAATAAAACATCGGAAAAATATGAATAAGTTTATCATAAAAACGAAAACATGCTGCAGTTAGAACAGCTAGAGAAATTAATTTGAAGGTTATTGCCAACCTTCCTTTAATATTTTCAGTTAGATCGGTAGGATTTTTGAGGAGTATTTCCTGAAGCGGATTAGGAAGCACCAAAATTCTATAATTTCCCAAAAAAGGTGACGAACTGAGGGCCACGGTTGTAAATCACAGGAAGTAATTGTCAAATCACTTTAGGGAATGTAGTAGGGCGTAAATTTTTGATAAGCTTAGGGTGGTTTCACAAAGATTTTCAAAAATTACACTTGTGGTCAAAGATCGACGGACGTGCGGGTATCTTTGGAGTGGCGATTTGGGTCGGCAGGAACAATGTTATAAATTTTATGGAAGGATTTCGTTTTACATCGGTGGAAAAAAAGGAGAAAATCGAGAGAGAGTTTGGATGCAGAACAAATGCTAATGTGTCTCACCCTTCAGCAGTTCTTTTGAGGGTACCACTGTTAGGAACATTCCTGAAAATTGGAATATAAAGCTTAATAAAAGTTATACTCGGGTGAGGACTTGCGGGCTGAATTAGAGATAAACATTTCATTGCATTTCTTATTTAATTCATGTGTTGGCTAAATAACGTCGCCATCATGGCGTCTGATATACATGGACGTGAAAAACATGCGGTTGATCGTAATTCCATATTCTGTATCTTCGTTGCAAGAAATTTGCCAGAAGGGCGTTTTTTTTTTTGCATGCATAAATGACAGTTAACTGCAATTCTGTTTGATATTAGCTTATTGCTTGAACAGAGCCATTGATTGGAATTCTGTCTTACGAATGTCTATTGCAAGAACATTGCCATCATGGGGTTTGACATAGACAGATGATACATAATTGCATTAGAATTTGTTATTGTTTCTGAAGGTTCACTGCAAGCACAGTAATATTGATTAATATTTATATGTGACTGTGTGTTTCATTTTTTATTTTTTGCTAACTATTAGACAGATGAATTTTACAGAGCGTAAATAGCTATATATTATATATTCAGATTCACTTAATTTATATGTAACAGTGAAAAATAGTTACAAGAAACTGGTTCACAAGATTGTCGAATCTAGAAAAAAAAAAACTAGTTTAAAAGGGATGTTTCAAGCGGTAATATAACCAACCTGGTTAGCGGATGTATTTATACAGTATTATTTCATAGTGGAAACTACAACCGTCCATATAATACAATAATTTCCTTACACTAATACTGTATATCCATAGCAGAAGCAAGATATTCGGTAACTTAGAGGCTTTGATCGGAGAGTGCTATTATCAGAGGTTAAATTTTTTATGGAGTCTATGTTTAATATTTCAATTGCGTTAATTCTGACCGGTCAGCAATTTAATTTTGCGCTGTCGAGGGCCAAATACTCTTGAGTAATAATAATAATGATAACAAAATTAATAATAAAATAGAATGTAATTCTTATGACCATTCAGTTATTCGTTAACATTTTTCAGTTGGCATAACAATTTCGCTAGTAATTCATCGAAATGTTTGTATAATTTGCATGTCTTGAAATAAAATTCTTGTATTACTACAGAAGTAAACTAGCTTCATTCTTACTCTCCAACCAAGACAGCCTGATGGCGCCTTGGCCTTGGGAAATGTTGAATAATACAGACTACTTAGGATAATTTAATTTATGATCTTTAAGTATGTGCGTAAAAGGAAAATTAAGCTACTGTACATTCGGCCCACAAGCCCTGAATTGATGAGATGTAGATGGACGCCATTTTTGGGAATTTATTGGAGGGACTGTGAGATTTATTTGGAGGACTCACTTCTAAAGAAGACAAGGTTAACATTATGTTAGTTGAAAAAAATTAGGTAACTTGTAAGAAGTCTTCACAAACGGGTACAGAAGAACTTTTTTTTCTACTTCGTGTCTACAGGAACTCTATATACAAGATTGCTGCAAAGACATTTGCTAATAACGCACTAAGGACCAGGAACACAACATACAAGAATGAGGATTATATCCGTTAAATTTTTCAAAACTTGTATACCATGTTTCTCCATACGATGTTTTACTGATAGTTTAGACGAAACCAGAATCCCGAATACCCAAAATTGATTATTTTTAGTGTTAATCTCGCGTTTTCGGTCGTTTTCTTTTTTTTTTAATTACATAAACTGTTGAGACCAAACGCCCACACTTAGTGGCTTGCGCTTTGTTTCATATACTCATATCATTAAAACTATGAACTATGACTTTAAAGTGTTTCTCATTGACTTTCTCATTGTGTGAAACAATATTTCGGAAACAATAAGTTAGAAACCTTGCTGTTTGTCAAACGATTAATTCTCAAAATATCTGATTATCACCTCTGGATCACAATGCATGTAGCTAGTTTGGGATTTATTTCTTTAAGACAAACATGAATAACATATATTAATATGTTATAACATTAAATTGATATTACTCATGAAAAACTAGGGGAATATTTAATTAATAAGCAATATAGCACAGCAGTCAGCTTTGCGTAGTTAGTTGTATAGTTCTTTTAGTTGGTTTACGCATGACCTGAACCTCTTTCTTGTATGCACCCTTGGTCAACGTCTAACTCGTGGGCTTGATGAGAAGAAAGATGGAGTCAAACGGAGAAAATCAATAAGTGGTGAACCGCTTCTGGCGGACAATGCTGATATTTAACAAAATTTGAAATTACTAAGCTACTTAGTAACCACGAATACCATTCACATACACACACACACGACTTAAAATATATTTGTTTAATGCGCAAAGTAATGCACTCCTGATTTCTGTAGAGAAATGTAAGATGTAACTTAGAATTTGGGCAATAACACGGGCGAAAATCAAAACAACTTATATTTATTTTATATCTACGATATATCTACAGTCATATGTTACACAATAGTTGACGGCCCGTTTAAAAATCACAGTAGTACCATGATCAGACTTTAATGAAATAGTTTTTAGTTAAAGAAGGGATCTTAAACAATGAGCAGACTGTTAACTGCAATGCAGGTAATATACTGAGCAGCAAAAAACACTAAATTGTAAGAATAGGTGAACGATGGGCAGCGATCAGTATTTTTACGATACAATGTCATCTAATAATGATGAAAATTAAATTTGTCTCACACAGACAATTTTAGTCTGTGCTGATGAATATGCATTTCTTAATAATAAACGGATTCCTTGCATTACAATGAAGAATTGGCCCTTGTTTGTGGTCCCTGCGTTAAGTAGGAAAAATCTTGGGTTCCGCCAAAAAGCTGTGGACACGTGGAGTGGGCTATCAAGTATGGTGCAGCTCAGGGAGATATGTAGTTGCTCCATGAGTGTACTATCTATGCTACAGTGGAGAATTACGTACGAAAAAAGTTTTGTAAAGCAAAAACGATCAAGTGATGGTGAGAAAAGATCAACTTGCTGGAATATTGCCTTATATTTTAAATGTAACAAATTGAAAACGATAGGATTTTATTATTATCTTGATGGTAGTAGGAGAGTCGTACTCAACACAAGTTACACAATAAAGTGAAATATATGTAAAAGTTGAGAACAGAAAAAACTGAGCAAGAATAACTTGATTTTTCTCTTCAGCGACTTCGGGTAATTTTTCGTGAACTATAATAAAGCATGGGTTTACCGAAAATTCCCATTTAGTGGGTAAGGTCGTGAGTGCAACAATGATACATAAGCACGTTAGTTCACTGCACCCATTTGCTAGCCTATCAGCAGCTAAGAGAATCCTTCCCTGCGTCTGTAATCCGTTAAGGACGTGTCTTAAATATCTAATTCCGGTAGTAGATTAGATTAGATAGGCGGCAGTAGACGAACCAATAGGCCCATAGTAGTTTTATTCTCGTCAGAAATTAACGCAACATTCAGGAGGTAATGGGTTCAGGCAACTGCTGTTGCTTCATGGTGACCATGCGCTTCTGAATGTGGCGAATTATTTGTAATAAAGGAAATTTTTGACGTTCTCTCATGCCGTGTGGCTTAATGGTTCATATCGAAAAAGTTGTGAAAAGTAAACTAAATAAATCAAATGAAAATAAAATAAGGCTTTAAGTAGTAAAAAGGAAAGAGTCGAAAATCGAAAAATAGGCCCAGAGGGAAGAATTCTTACGTACCCAGACACTCAACTTAAATATTTATTAAAATGTAGGCGCAAGGGTTTAACGTGTAAAGTTTCAGAAAAAACAGAATTATTTTCAAATCATTAGTAAAGGTGCATAAGTTTCATACATTTTAATTATTGGCATGCAAGTAAAACTAGAAGAAGATACCTGCACTTGGTTCACAGAATGTCAGACACAAAAATTAGAAAAAAATATGGAATATTTGGAATAAGAATATTAATATTTTATCCCCCGCTTTCTCCAACAGACTTCGGTTGTCTGTCCCATATTTTCTAGTTAAGACATTGCGGAATAATTACACAGGCACCAGTCTTAGCTTATCAGATTGTCAAATATACCGGCATTTAACCAACGCAGGCACTTGTATACCTCACAAATTAACTTCTTCAAACACACTTGAATAATAGTTAACGTAAATGGGACGGGTAAAAGAAGATTAGTTACGCTTACTCTGATTCAGATGGAGGCCAAAGGAAGTATAGATATGCTTGTGTCAGCTAGGCTGAAGTTACAAAGTACAAATGGAAAATTTATAATTTGAGCTCCAGGCTTTGAATATTTATGCAGTTTCCTATGTTTTACGGGCAGTTATGGTAAAGAAAGACGCAGAAACTTTCGTCTGGGGCTGTGAATGTGAAATCGCGGTAAGTAGAACAGTTTGTGTGTCAGGCACGTGAGCATCAAATTTTGCAAAGAGCCTTAGACAAATTTCAGGCAAAGTGGACGCAAAAATCAGTGTCTTCATCGCGGAATTTCCAAAATACGGTACAAAAATCGAGCAAAAATACTCACCCTTTGAAGCAATTAGCGGTGGTGAGCAGCCACGTGGGGTGCACGAGCGTAGCGTCGCATGTGTGCAGACCGTCCTTGAGGAGCGCAGCTGCCCACGGCCAGTCGCCTGCTCCAGCCGTCCTCGCCACGCGGTCGATGTAAGTCGGCTCGCGATTCGTCAGGTACAGCGGCCGAACACCACAGGCTGCAGGTGCATAGTTTTTTGACGTGTTACATGTATGATGTTGCATTAATTACATAATTAATTGCCTGGAACTACACGCCCGGGCGCCATTGGTCACGCAAAAAAAAAAAAAAAAAAAAAAAAAACAAGGAGTGTACCAGGGGTGACCTCGGTAGGCACAAAACGATGCTAATAAGAAGCATTAAAAAAAACATTGACTTGAACGCGTGCATGTCAGCACTATTGCACACGGTCCCCAGCAATGCATTCCACCACAGTACTCGTGTTTTCAGTAGTAATGTAAAAGTATACGTTGTTCTCGTTATATGCGTGTTTGACTTATACGATTTCGCTTATGAGCAAACGGATAATTGTGACCGACTGCCCATTCTGGAGGAAAAAGTTCGTTCCTGCGTGGTTTGCGCGTCGAATGGGAAAAATCGAGTGCGACTGTTTGCAGCCTCGTGTTCTTGCCAGTTATTCGCCACGACTGGCAGCTACACTTGGCCAAGCCTCGAGTCCCATACCTACCCACACACATGCGATATTAGAGCGAGTATCTATCGCAAAGCAGTGTCTTGCTTATTTGGTTTACAGTGTTTTTATTAAACGAAATTATCATACGAAACTGCAAAATTGCTCTCGAAACTCTCGACTCCAATCACAAAAAAAGCACCGTAAAAATTAGAGAACACTATGGACGCTAAACTAACCTCAAAAAATATCAGTATTTCGGAGAATCACATTTTGGCCTCCTTTGAAGTTAAATCTCTGTTTGCATCAATACCAATAGATCTGGCCTTACAATGTGTAGAAAGAAAAATTAACGAAAATCAAGACCTAACTCAAAAACAAACGTAACTAACGTCACAAGATATTATGGATCTTCTGAATATCTGCACGGATGCAATTCATGCAAACGTCTTTAAATGGAAAGAAACTCTATACAAACAATAACACGGCACGCCAATGGGTTCCCCCATACATATCTGTTGTCCTTATTGAATTAACGATGTAACACATTGAAGATGAAATTTCTGCAAATCCTCCATCCCCTCCCGTAATATGGAGGCGCTATCTTGACGATATCCTAACTATTCTACCTTACTAGCAGATTGAAGATTTTTAAATTACATTAAAGGCATCAACTAATTTATCCCATTTTCAGCAGAAACAGAGAGCAACCGTCAACTACCTTTCCTCGAACTATTAATAACGCCCGAGATGAATGGAAGGGTGAACTTTATCATCTACAGGAAGCCTACAAATTTGAACAACTGTCTGAAATTCTAAAGTTAGCATCCTACGAGTACTAAACGAGCTGTTGTTAAAGCATTAATGGACCGAAGTGAAAAGTATTGTTCACCAGGAAATACAACAACTGAGAAACAGAAGGTCTGCAACATCTTGTAACAAAACGGATACCCCAGATATTTCATCAAGTCAAGCATTTGAAGTTTCGTTCCCCTGAAAACGGGCTATGCGCAATAGCCCCAAAGCTTGGGGTCAAATAAATAAGAAAACTCAGAAGACTTTCAAGAAACTCCTCTATGAACACACCTGGATGTCATCGCATATTTTAAGAAATTCATTACTGTTATGTAATAGCGCTGCTTTAGTGCAGTATTAGTATGAAAAATTTCCAAATTTCACATTTAGGAGTGAAAATGGGTCATGGAACGTAATTTATTTCATACCTGTAATTGAAAGCTACATACATAAATTTAGTATATGCAAATCCTTATTAAGCGAGATGTTTTTGCTATTGTAACTCGTCAGGTTACATTTGTGTGATAGGTTTTTTAGTGGGCACTAAAAGGAAGATGTTGATGCATAACGCAATTTCATAGTTGCGTGATGTTTCAACGGTCTATGGCATTTGGTACAGCGACCAGGATCTGTAAACAGAGACAGTGTTGAACAGGCGGAGAAAGAAATGTATGCTCTGCCAGTGCGCAGAGCAGTGGAGCGGCTGAAAGTGCCTGTTAATGCGGTAATGGCAATAGCATATGGTGTTGAAAACTGAAAATTCACAGACTCGTTACAGTTGTTTAAATAGCGTCTATGACATTGACGAAACCGGACACGATGCTATGACTGCACGGTGGCCTGATGCATTTGCTGGAGTATGTCGCAATCACGCCAAATCCGGGGTAGTGCAACCTAAAAAAAGGTTACCGTAACCCGAAAAGTGGGGCAGCGCCATTTAGCGAGCATCGGAGTAAGCTCAACTAGAGTGATTTCCGTGTTAATCGAAATTTTGTCAATATAAGTTCCAAGTAATCTATCCGATTTATTTATTCTGGTGTGCGGAGTTTATGTGTTGCGTATTTAGGATTAATTTAGTGCTCTTTTTATTCAAAATTGACGTTTGTGCTCGGTAACCTACATCGCCGGAACACGTGCCGCTGTCGTCATTTGAGCTATGATTGCGACACGGGTTTGCGACTGGCTGCGTCACCGGTGTAGCACCGGTAACCCTAAAATGCTGATTGTGACACATCCCAGACGTATAAGTATGGTATTGTCAAGCAATGACATTGATGTAGCTGAATTTTAAGTAAGAAAATTAAACAGTTATAGAAAGGAGTTCCTCGCTGCGGAAGCAGAAAAATAGTAACAAAACGATGAATATTCTAAAAGAACTCACAATTCAGTAAAGCATTCAAAACGCGGTTAATAATAAAGAATTAATTATTTCCCACCCTAGAAGACTTGTAGATGCCCCAGCAGCTGTTACAATTTTAGCATCGGGGATGGCCGACAATTCTGTAAGGGTACATGCAGTGCAGATGTCCTCCGCAAACAGCGGATATTGTCAGTGTGCAAAGCACATACACTGGTAGTTTCCACGGTTTGTTTTATATGTACGTATATAGATTGCATTTGCATTATAATACAGTCGATTCCACTTAAGAGGAACCGGGTAAAACGATCAGTCGCATAGTGTGCTCAATTCTGCTGGGACAGCATCAAACGCGGTGTATTATCCACAAAGTAGCTCCGCTTATTCCCAATTAACAATTTTCGGTGGAACTACCGTGGCGTTTGGTCTACACATGGCCGCCACAGGTCGCTTTTTTGAGCGGGGTATCCGTGAGGCTCGGGTGCTGCACGGTCGCTATGCGCGTTTTGGGGGTGGCACGGGCGACCTCGTTCCGAACATAAATCACCCATACAGGGCGCGCTTGCCCGATCGTATTCCACTGATATTCCGCGTCTCCGCAGAATAGCACAATTGAGGACAATGTTCCACGTATACAGACCAAATCGTTGCAAGTTATTGCTAATAATCAAGGTAATTTTTAACTGTGTTAAATTAATTCATATTAGGAGGCATTTATAAGTTGAACTATGCCTGCACATTTTTAACTGATAAATTTTCGAGAATATTGATCAACTGCGGACAGGAGGCGTCAGCGTCACCGTTGTTTCGCCAAGTCACTAAGAATTATGCATAAGAAGTGCCCATAAACTGTTAAGGTACTTTTAATAATTTACCTCCACAATTACTAACAAGACATTAGCTGAGAGAAAGTGTGCATATCTAAGAAATTTTTAGCCCAGACTTATCTGAAGTTGTTAACGTCGCTTTTTATGACCCGCCTTTTATAGTGACCCAATCTGTGGGTCTCGATGTGGACGCTTCAAGCGGTATCGACTATACTGTAAGTGTAGAGGCTAAGAGGAAGTCGAAAATAGAACTTGCCTCCTCTTTTGTCATGAAATAATTGTGCACTGAATTAGTGTGCAATTTCTAACCTACTCTGTAGAATATCTCACCTAATTCGGAGCAGGCCATATAGACGACAGTTCGTCGGGTGCAGTTGACGCGTTCGAATGTAATGTTGCTCTTGTGAACATCGCTGATCTGCACGTAACCTAAGCCGGGCACGTGGTCGAACCCGTCCTCCACCACCACCTCCACCAGATCGACTCCGCTGAAACGAACAAAACAGTTTAACAGTTCGGTAGGTAGTAGGCAATCTCTAGCTAAAATAAACACAAAAAAACTATCCAAAAAGTGCTATCTTCGAGAGAGCAGCCGTTTCCCCTTTTCTGATCCAGGTAGATTTCAAGGTCCATTTTTAAACGGTGCTCTTCCTGCAAAAAAAGATGCTTAATCCTATCTGTACCAAGCTGTTCTGCCTCGCTACCATTGTTTCTTCCTGTAGAAAGAGAAAAGGACAAAGAACTCATACAGCAATATAACACAGTCTTGTATGGATAAGGTTAATGTAAGTGGACAGTAAAGGGTTAAGTATGGACCACAAACGACTAGTAACTAACTATTTCCAGCATTCTAGTAAGTTCTATTGTACAGGTGTTCAGTGGACGTCTGTTGAACGCAATAATGCTGGTAGTGTATTTGCTGCGTGCACAAACTGTCGAGTGCTAAAATTTCATAAAAAATTGTAATAAACAATCTGGTGCTATTTACTGAACGACATGTCAGGTATTGCCTTTGGAAGCAGTCTGAGGGTTATTTTCTGTAGTAAATGTTTGTGTTTCGAAAAATAACTTCATTAGTTCTACTTCCCAAATTACAGTATATATAGAATGAGAACAGTGGAAGATAAGTGAGAAGAATTTTGAATGGAATAAATACGTGTGGGAGCAGGCACTCTTTGTAGAAGTCGTATTGGGAAAGATATAGAAAATTAGGAAGCAGCAACTCTCTGTGTGACATTCTTTGCTTCGTTGGAAGCATTGCGGCTTATATAGATTTAATAGCCAGGGGTATTAAATTAATAGAACATTAGTATAAAAATCAACTTCTATTGTCCCGACACAGGATATTATTTGAAGGACATTGTTTATAGTTACTTTGTGTTGAATTGTGTTGGCCTGCTACTCGTTCGAGCACATTAGCATAAAATTTTCGACATCGTCGTCAAGGCAAGAACCTGACCATCGCAGTTGAGTGCTCATTCTTGTACCACAACGAGCGCATAAAATTGTCGAAGCAGTTGCATGCATGCCCCAGATATTTCTTGAAAAAGAGCTCCTGCTTTGTGTTATTTACTCGAATGGTTCCCTTGTTTTTCAAGGCTCCATACCATATGCGAGCAAGTAAATCGGCGAGCGTTTCAGTATCATACAAAAACACTTAGGATCCCCAAAAAGTTTTCTAATCTCCACAAAGATTTAGCAAAGAAAGCCAGGAAACTTGGGTCGGCGCAACCAGAAAAAGGCGAGCAACTCCCGCGGACTTTTGCTCAGGCCTGACACGGCGGGCGGTCTTAGGCGGCTGATGCTACGGTCCAGGCTTTGCATAAATCATCATTGGCTGCTTTCTGCACTGCTGTCCAATACGCGCATTTTGATGGCCGAGTTTGCTGTAGGTCAGGCAATAAAATTTGATGAAATATAAAGTCAGAAGAGGTCGTAAACAAATCAAAATTCTTCCTTTAGAGAGCCCAGCTATGGGAAAAGTGAATTTGGCAGTGAGTGAAAACGTATGGAGTGTGAACTGGAGACATGAGTCGCAGCAGTCGACTGGTGTCAAGAGGTTACAAAAAGTTGTGACGTGTCCTAGCAAAAAAAAAAAAAAAAATAGAAGTAATTTGATGGGTATTAACTGAACGTTTTTATGTCCAGGGAAGCTAAATATACACAGTGACAATAAATTTATAGATAAACTACATCGATTAACTTATCGTTAAGTTTAAAAAATTATATAGTTCCTTTATTTCAATTTTTGATACTTTCACCAACATTAACTCGATTTTTAAATTACGTCTGCATATATCTATCGATGGCGGTCGCACCTTACTACAAGCCAATTCATGGTTGAAAATGCATTTGACTCCACTGTATAACTATTTCGGGAAAGCATGTCTGTTGAGGGATATTTTTAATATTATTATTATTATGGAATATTATTGAAAGGTAAAAGAGGAGGCCACAGTGTCTGATACACCACATGTGTGCTGTTACGTGCATGTGGAGATAACTCACTGCTGGGTTTTGCGCTGGTTTCGAGTGACGATTCGAAAGTGAAAAGCACCGCAACGGGAGCCCTGCCCGCGTCGGCTGTCGCGCTTAGCCTTCCCTAGGCTTCATGCGAGGGCCTTCAATATCTCGGAAAAGTAAAAATGTTATCAGGTAACCAAGAAAGTGCACGTGGTTTTTGTAGTAAATTGGTAAAGTGCCACCCAGAAAAAGGCTTCGAAGAACTTTCTTCGTCACCTGATAGGTTAAGTCCTCCAGCAGCTGTGCCCGTATTTTAAGCGAGTACAAAGCAACGCCATGAAGCGTGCCAAGCTAAACGGGGAGTCCAAGTTTAAAAAGAACAGTGTGTATGGGACCAACAAGTCGAGAAAGAAAAGGAACAGCAGAATAAAGGTTGCAGGTAGAGATAGGGTAAAGGAAGACAGTAAAGTACGCATGGGAAAGAATTCATGAAGTTTTAGCTAAGGTAAAGATAATTTATGAAGTCCAAGCTTCGGCTTGAATTATTATAACACGTAGGATGGGCATACCTATTTAACCAAACCCTATGAAGCCCGGTATGCTTCCTGAAGAGTGTCGATGCTTAATTTAGTGTATTTTTGCCTTCAAATGAGAGAGAAAAACGTTCATACCATTAAATTTGAGACCAGAGAACGATAACAATAATTGTTCATCGCATCCCTGAGGACGATAATCCAACAAACGATACCAAGCGAGTAACAACGGTCGTGACGCTCTTCTTGGCCAAGGCTAACGCTTCCATGAGGCGAATTTGAGCGGTCAATATAGCGTTAGCGGCAAGGTAGCAGCTGTGACCCATTAATATTCAAGACCTAGCTGCCCTGAGCCTGCTCACGTAATTTCATTAAATCGAAATTAAAGAAAAGCGCTCGGACAAGAGCGATCTGCCAAAGAGTAACGGCTCATTTGGCGCCTCGTCCCATGCATGTGAGGCAAGAGGTGCAACTGATTCAGTGTAGACGTCCAGAATTGATGGCCTCCCGATCGGGAGAAAGATGATTCATATGAGGGAATGAAAGGAGTTTCTGCGTGGACGTAAAGCCGTGGGATATAAAATGAAATAATTTACTGTAGCTGACTATTATTGCCAAGCCCAGCATTATGTATTTGATAAGTAGGGGAATGAAAAAAATTAGAAATGAAGGATATCTTCACCTGTTTTGGTAAAAGCTGTAATTGGCCCAATGAATGAAGGTGTAAAAACAGACGGCTTCCTGATTGCAGATATATAATACTTTATGTAAAGTAATAAGAGAGAATCCTACATGCGAGTACTCGTAAAGCAAATATCTATAAAATTAAAAGATTTTGAAGCAGAAGCTCAGTCTTGTGTATTCATAAATATGAGAAGAGCACAAGCTAAAGTTAAATATTTTTCTATTGTGTTTCCAAGAGTTTAACTCACGCACTGACGTGCATCGGATCTAAGTGCGTCCAACACCCGGATCGCATAGAACGGTTCGGGTAGGAAATTATGTTTGTTACTACTCGTCTTAAGATGCGAAGCGTAGGTAGTGTGAGATGGAAACAAATAACAGCAATATTATTGATTGCTTTTTTAAATAAACCCCATCTTTGGAAACGGAATGATTTGAGAAGCGTCAAATTTTTTTAAGTTTTATTTTAAAATGTCCCCGTGATCTTTTTGTTTAATATTACTCCACTTGGGCCAAATAGTAACCTAAATATTAGAAAAAACACGAGAAGGAAATGAGGACAAGTATTCAATACTACTTACAGTTAGGGATTAGCACTCGATCATTAGATGAAGTAGGATATAAATCGCCATGTTTTGTGTAAAATAATGATTCTACTCAAACTGAAGTTTTCAGTTCCTCGTACGCTGTTTTCAGGAACAAATTCAAGTTGTACAATTTCCCGATGTGAAGCACGTACATCTTGGACGTGTCAAAACAGAATTAAACCGTCTAAAAACTCGGTAAATTGCCATTTCTGTTATTCTGTAAACATAACTCATGATTGTTATTAAACTTGGATAATACAGGAAAAAATAAACCTATTTGCGACTGCAAAACATGTTCAATACTTAACTTACAAAAGCTTTAGATGATAACAATTCCACATGCCTTTCTGAGAGTGAAACAAAAGTTACCACGTAAAACTGATGCTCAAAATTGGGAGGATAATGATTATAGAAATATAATCTTCTCATTGAAATATTGTAGAGTTCCACTTTTTAAAGCACCAGAGGTCAGATCAAGGTGCGAAGAAAGGGCAGAGTTCATGTTCAGGAGCCGCTACACTAGAAACAGCGCAATGTTGACTCTCCAAGAGACCGAAACAAGATCATTGTACTAGATAACTAGAGCGGAAGGGCAGTCTTACTCATTAATCAGAACCAAGAGCAGCAGCAGTGCTATGCTAACCTCGAAAAGTACCAGGTATCAAGCTTAGTACAAGGTAAACCTGAGCGAAAGGGCGAACTCCTGTAGTTAATGAGCTGAAGTAACAGCAGCGCCACTGCTGTGTTGATGTTGATTATATGAATATCCTATGCCAAGATTTGGTTCAAGAAGGATAAAGTGAAAGTGCGATATCCTATTCAACTAACAGAAGAAACGCTAATGCAATGTGGGGTCAATGAAGTACCCGAGGTGAAGCTACTGCGAAATCAAATTAGAAGGAAGGAAAGGACAAACTCGTGCGCTTGCAAGAGCAGCAGGTA
This sequence comes from Parhyale hawaiensis, assembly GCA_001587735.2. Lineage (NCBI taxonomy): Eukaryota > Metazoa > Arthropoda > Malacostraca > Amphipoda > Hyalidae > Parhyale > Parhyale hawaiensis. The sequence goes on along the minus strand of LQNS02278101.1, from coordinate 8,963,036 downwards.
GAGCGCTCTCTGGAGACTCCAAAATACCAGAGGCCAAGCCTTTGTGCAAGGAAACTAGGGCGAAAAAGTAGCCCTGGAAAATCCAGGAATAAACCTCATATATTAAATAGGCAAGCCGGTATCAAGCTGTCCGGATTGCATAAACAATCCGAGCTTTAATTAAGAGTTGCGTTCGGAAGATTAAATTCCCTGGTGGCGAGGGCACCTCGCGGCAGTCAGAAGCTCTGGTGGACGCTCATGAAGCAGGCCAGTGTTGGCTTTTTA
>LQNS02278101.1:8904186-8960605 GCA_001587735.2 Parhyale hawaiensis | reverse complement strand
TGTAGTTAAATACAGTATTTAATTACACGTTTTTGAAAGTATTTGTAAATACATTTTTAAATAACAAAATGTATTTAAATACGTATTTAAATACAATTGTATTTAAATACTGCCCATCACTGTATACATATAAACTTCACACAATTATAGATCATGTTTGTTACGTAATTAAGAACCTGTATATTATTACAATGCAGTCTAGTCACAACACAGGGGTTTAAAAGAGTGGAAAAGAAGAAACAAAGAGACAGTAGGAATAGCAAATAAAGGAAGGAAGCACAGAGACCAAGGGGAGGCAACGACCCTATAAGGCCTAACTAAGGGTGCACGTAACAAACGGCGGCTCGCCAGACACGACCTCTCGCTGTGTACCTAAGAACAGTGTTGAATGGCGAGTACGTGATAATTGATCTGAAGTATGTTCGAATGGGCGGGGCTTTAGGCGTGTGCTTGTTCTCTGAGTACTAAAACAGAATATCGGATGACGCATACAGATCTGTTGCAAAAAGTTCTTGGTGGTATTCGGAGTAGGTACCGTAAGGTGTGGTGTGTGTGTGCACACATCCAGTGCCAAATGCGCATATTTAACAAAAATTTTATTGACTCCAATAATATATATTTTTTGTCAGAGAGATATTAGTAACACAAGTATGTTAAATGAAAATGGTCGTCAGTAATTCCTCGCGGTCATTTTTAACAGCGCAGGTACTCTCGTAGAGGTCATCGTCAAAAAATGACGGCGAAGAAAGTACATTACAAGCTTGTTACTGTAGATAGCTATATGCCAGTCGTAGTAACTTCTCTTACATTCGGCTCGTAGCATGGGGTGCTTTCGGTACGCGCTTTTAACCTCTGAAAAATTAGTGCTGGATTTCAGCCTGCTAAACAACTGTTGCAATTGTGGGTCCGATGCGATATGATACGAGAACTCGCACAGCAGTATCTATGCCTACGGAATCTTGTTGTCGTCATTCCTAGTTCAACTGTGCAGTTCAGCAGCGCACCACCTGCAGGATCATTGACTTCGTCAAACTGTCATGTGAGAATAGTGTGGCCACACAGAGAATAATACACAGACTCACAGCTTCTTAGCTCAACTAAGTTCACCGTTCGATGCCGTAGTGACGTCATCATTATCTCTTGGCGGGGCTGGAGATATCTACAGAGCACTGGTTTCATGGTCTCATCGTTTACAAGTGATCAGTTGTGACGCCCCTAACTTTCCCTAAGAATTACTGTAGAAATATCCGTCTTTGTTCTTTTGTCTGCAGCGTCGCCCACTGTTATTGCAGTATTTTCGGGCTTATGACGTCAGTGGGTGGGGCGACTTCAACCCCATGCTGTTTTTCTTCAGTTGTCTTGGCTGCACATAATATCCATGTGTACAAATTTTAAATTTTCATTCCGTTAATGCACTCTGCGAATACTGATGTACGCGGCTGTCAAAATGACGATGAAAAATTCGTTATATTTTTGCATTGCCACGCTTTCGTTAATACAGATGCTAATTTTAGGGAATGCAAGAGATAGGGCGAAACCATTCCTGCTAATCTCTGACATAGAGAAAATGAATTGCGTTGTGCGGACACTCAGTCATCCCTCAAAATATTAATTTCAACTCGGACTCGGTATTATGGATACGCCAGGATACAATATAGGTAGACCATTTTTTCACTCAGTGAAAAGGGGTTTCGTCGACAAATGAAATCAAGTTGCAAAAGTAAGTGATGTAACAACGAAATTATCCGTGGGAAGGAGCTAATAGTTAGGATGCATGAGAGTAATACAGGAGGCTTCAGATGTCTTTAGTGCTTTGATTTCTGTGTTGGCAGGCAAGAAGTACATTCAAATATTTAGAATATTGCCGTATACATTAGCCATCGTTTGCATCCTTGCCTAAGTTCCGCCTGTATGTTATCTTCAAACGTAACTAAAAAAGCACAGATAAATAAATAAAGAGATATATGCACATTGGTTTTTGTAATGTTGTAGATAGCCCTAGGCATCAAATTTACCAACCCCCATAAGTTTTCATCTCGTCTTGAATGTTAATTGCTTTACCAGCAGGTTACTCGAGCCAGCAAAACTGTGCTTCAATAAGTGGCTGGTGTGGTGCAGGCTACTTGATTGTATAGGAGAAATAGCTGTCAGCCAATCACTTAGCCATGTTGACCATCGAAGTTGGCATATTGGGGTTGGTGGCTATAGCCATTTCGCAAGGCAGTAGCCTTCACCAGAGGGGGCTGAGATTCGCTCCAGTTATATTTCTCTGGCGATTAATACGTATTAGCCTCTATGATTATGTATGATTCATGAGAAATACATGATATAAGTGATGCAAAATCTACCACCTGTCTGTAATTTTCTAGCGTAAGCTCCAGCAGTCGTTTGAAGAGATACAGTAGGAGCGAAGAAAACGTTGGGGTCTTCGAAAAAAATTATTATTGCTGTCATTTAGTGATGTGCTGGCCAACAGTTCCGAGCTAGAAATTATTGAGCCAAGTGCACTGTAATAATCATGTGCAATGACGATCACGATCATAAATATAAAACGTAACAATTTGTTTGTTGTCATTTTCGACAGTAGGCTACACTAAAAAGTTATATTTGTGTATAGTGATTTATTTCAGTTAGAAAAATCAAGTATTTGATGCTATCATCTACAGTATATGTACAAAATGAAATGTAGTTGCCGGCACTTGAAAAAAATGTCTTAATTATTCATTACCGACATGCCCAATATTAGTAAAAAAGGGAAACTTTGACGCGAGCTAGACTTCAACTCCAGACGAACAATTTAGCAAGAATCGGAAAACTGTGAAATAGTTGAAAATATTTTGAAGAGGTCACTGCTGATGTGACAGCAGTTGCCCGAGCACAGCGATGAGATGAGGAAGATTTTAATGAGAGACTCGTTCGCCGGCGAGCACAAGTTTGATGGAAACTTTACTGGATTTTTAATTGAGGAACTCGGCAAATTACTCGCATGATTCACATACTTGATGATTGATCTTGTGCAGACAGTGAGCGGTGGATTGGAGACAGACTTTAGGACTCCTGGAGTGTTGTTTGGGGGACGTAGAGGCACGTTATGGGACTGCATGGAGACAGGCTTGGGGACTGGTGGAGTGTTTTGGGAGGACGTAGCTTCAAGTTGAAGGGACAGCATGGAAACAGACCAGTGGACTGGCAGAGTGTGCTTGGCGACGTAGAACCAAAATATGGGAGCACATGGAGATAGGTCTGTGGACTGGCACATTGTGTTTCGGGGGCGCAGAGCTAAGGGACATGGGGACAGGCCTGTGGATTGGTGAGGGTTCTAGGACGTGGAAACAAGTTATGTGGATTCCAAGGAAATAAGGCTGTAGGCTCATGAGGTGCTGCTGTGGACCTAGAGGCACGTTATCAAAAGTACACAGAGACAATGTTCTGGACGGGTGGAGGATGCAGGGACAAGTTGCGAGTACTGCATCGAGACAGTCCTACGGACCGAAGTTTTTGAGATGTCTAGGGGATTATGGCGACTGGAGGCCGCTTCACAAAGAGGCTGACAGTCTACTAAGAGCAGCCGACAGTTCGACTAGCTGGTTGACAATGTGTTCGGTATAGTGGAATGACGGTAGGATGGTTATGACAACTGGAGACTCTCCAAGTTGGCTAAAATGCTTACTATACGGTGGCAGTTCGATGATGTGGCTGATGGTTATGACTGCTTTGCATCGGGAGTCTTATAACCGTACGAAAAAGAGGACCTTGATGGTCCTATTCTAGTTCCAAAAGACTTGAGAATCCGAGTTCAGCTGCATATTGTTAATTGTGTATCCGGCTCCAGGCCCGTAGTTTGCCTATCCAGTTCCAGAATTTGCGTGTCAACTTCTGATATTATCATCGTTTGAATTTCAAGGACAATAGTTTAAGTATCCAGGTCCTGCAGGTGTTTATAACAGGATCCGGTGTCACATACTGTGGTTTGCGATCCAGTTCCAAAGTTTAAATATCAGCTTCTAGTATCACAGTGTGATTCACAAATCGATGTTTTGAGAATCCAGTTACCGAGGGCATAAATTTTTAAGGTCAAGCTCTATAGTTTGTGAATGTAGTTCCGAAACTTGAGCGTCCAGTTCCATAGTTTGAGTATCCAGATCCAGCCGCAGACTTCCACTGCCGTCCACTAAGGCCAGAAGAGCTATAGCAGGCCATTGAGGGTCCACCTCTCACTAAAGAAGACAAAGCTTCCGCGGTGCTGCCAGACACTCCGAACTCTATTTTGTGAGACCGCAGGGTGAACCTTTCTCTTCTAGAGCACTGCCGTTAGAGTTACTTCTACAGGAGCTTTTCCACGGTCAGAGCATAAAGCTAACTTTTCTTCAGAGGTACGGGCTGCCGTGATAACGTACATGTACACAAATAACCTGCAAAACAAACTCAGACTGATGTTCATTTTGCTTGTTCGTCATCTTAGATTTGTGGCTAAATGAATGAAGCGGAAGCACACACTCTTTCTGTATAAGAGGTATAAAATTCTGCACCGATTTGAGTACATTGATCAACCGCAGTGCATCTGAAGGTTTTGTGTGCAGGATAGTGTTAAATGAAATAGAAGTCCTTGCGGAAACACGCAGCTTGGAGCATAGCGCTTAAACCTTTACGGTATGGGACCAAAAGGCACTGAACCCCAAACAGACATTGTTTGCGAGCCGCAGACACACGAGAAAAGCCTCACACCGTCACTAATACAGTGTAGCTTAATTTTACCTCGTATCAGCGAAGAGCTAAGACTGAAAAACACAGTCGCATCTTTCACCAGAGCGTGTGACGAGTACGTACAGACTTATTGAACAGACATCTTGCGTTTCCTTAGTTGATTTCATCTCTAAAATCTTAAAAATGAACGAATTGACAAAAGGGGTTCGTAGAATATTATTGTCATGAATAAGTCTCGCATTTCTACGGATGTGACATGGTTTCCTGTCTTGACTGCCTGCTGTAGCGGAGCAAAAGCGAGGATGTCTGGCAACAGTGTGAGTGTCTATCTGGGTGTCCGCTCCCCGCACGTAACGTCTGTTCAGAGCTTAGTGTCTGTGAGACGTCTGTATATGCTGTGTGGCGGGCTGTAGGCTTCTGCTAGAGTATTAGGATGTTGAGTTTTTGGTGCTAGAGCTATGATCCGGCAGAAGTAAATGTAATTTATCACCGGATAAACATCACCCCTGGTCAGGTACTAAGTAGTGCCGTAGAAAAATTACCGTTAGAAGTTATACCGTGTAAATGAAGGCTCTGCTTTACTCTATCTACCTTATAAGCATAGTGTTAACACTAGGGCTTTTTTGATTCACTCTTTATTTTCGAAAGGTAGAAAAATGCAATGCCTATATTAAAAAAGGCCTATATTAAAAAAATACCATAGACCGCAACAGTACTTGACTCTTAGGTCCAAGTGGCCTCAGACGCTGGCGGCTAGAATGGGAAAAATTGGATTTTCTCAAGAGCTATTATGAACATGTCCAGAAACGGTAATGCAGGTAAGCGCCCAAGTGCGTCCCCGCCGTATCCAAGATGCCTTCTCCGCAAGAAAAATGTTGGGCACCTTGGAATTTTTTTCTTCAGTATTAGATAGGGAGAAAAGAATAGCTCTCGAGAAAGTCCCATTTTTCCTTTGCCGATTTTTTTGCCGCCAGCGTCAGACCTAAGAGACGAGTACTGTTGCAGTCTATGAAATGACAATAGCATCACCAGGTCAATTGTTTGTCACAAATGAAACTCAGTTTGTCATTTGAGAATTTCAATTGTTATCAGCAAAATTAAATTTGTCTATCATTAATTTGAGGAAATTTACTTTGGCACTGACAGTTTATTGAACTACTCCAATGGCTTTCGATTTCACTTATGTCCAACTAAGTTTAATTTTAGCCAAATTGGCAGGGAAATGATAAAGAACGATTGCTATATTCGTGTTCGCTATAAAATCTCCAAAACCAATAAACGGCAAGCAACAACGCCACTTAATAGCATCATATAATTATAGTCAACGTGCTTGCTAACAGTGTTAATAAAATCCGCTAAACGCAGTTGGCTGCAAGCTGTCTCCATCGCTTGGTTGGTCGGTCGTCTGTCGGTCACGATGTTAAGCATTTAAATAGGAGAACATTCATCTACTGAATGACAAGATGTGGTAGCAGGAAGTTTGAGCCCTATAAGTTACTATAACGTGTATAAATTATTTTAGACCAATCGACGAACTAGCCCAATCTAAGATTCAGTACTCGGTATCAATGATATTGACATGAGGATATACTAAAAGCTTTCTTTAGTAATATTTATTTCAAAAACTAGTGCCCGAGCTGTTATTAATGACAGTGAAGAATTTATGATGACCCGTTTTCGTTGATCACAATTTTCTTATTAATTTCCTTACGTAGGATGCAACGCAACTGCCAACTTGAATTAGGAACCTTACAGATAAGCATGCTAGGCTGAACAACGCCGATCTTTCCTTCAGTAACACTCTGAGAAGCAATGTTTTTGGCCCTCAGTCAATAAAGCTTTTAATATATACTGAGCTCTGTACCCATGATACTCGAGGGTTGTCATATAGCTCGGAAGTCAAAAGTTTTTACTCAAATGAAAAGTTGTTCTGTTGAGAGAAGAACCCAAAGTGGGGAAAAAAATATATACTGCCAAGACATCTTCGTGTTCTTTACCTACCTGCTGACCGCTGAAGAGTATCTTCCCATTTGCTCCGATGATAATGCAGTCATCAGTAATAGTATCAGTGTAAACTAAGGGCAGCTGAAATTTGGATGAAGGAAACCTCAGAAGAGAGTACAAATCTCGATACAAGAGATTGTTTAGAGAAGCTGTATGTATCTGCATTGAGTGGACTTCGCCGCTGTCAAAGAAAGACCGGAATCAGATATCTTGTACGTGTGCCATTAGCTGCAACCTGGCCTATTTGCCTATTTTCTACCTATCAGATTTCAACAAAGCTTGACGGGATGATCAGTCTCTAACCTGGCCTAATTTTGGCCTATCTATCTTTTGTGATAATGCATGATAGAATATGAATAATGATAAACAGATAAATATGCTGAAACCAAGAATGCCAGAGTTAATTTATCCCTATCTATTTCGTTAAGAGCGTGACATGAAACATATAATTCGCCTTGAGCTAACGAAACGTTAGTTGAGGCGAAAGTGCTTTGTTTAGACGCCGGATGGAAGTTCAACTTCCACTAGCCTCTTGCCCCCTGTGGGCGGGTGGCTCTCACCCACCTCAGCCTGTCTGGGGTCAACCNCACACAGCCTGCTGGCTGAACTAACAAGTCGGTCCAACAGACGTAAGTGAGTATCAGCAGCTGAAGCCCAGACCGGGGAGCAATACTCTAACACAGGCAGCAAAAAAGCATAAAAAAGTGTACAATAATCAGAGGCAATGGTTGTATTCTTCTCTCCCTGCCCTCAAGGCTTTTGGGAGAGAGACTCGTGCTGCGCGCGGAGCGCACTCTTTCACTTTGGAGGCTGTCAAATGTCGAACTAATCAGTTCTGTCGGTGCTTCGTGCCCTGGTCGGCTAGGATTTGAAATTTGCTGCCGTCATCGGCTTTTGGTTGTATTGGCCTGCAGGTGTTTAAGTCAGCTGTTAATGGTTTTTTGCTGGATTTCCTTTAGCAGTGTTTTGGGCTTCCCGGTGTTGCAAGATACTTCATTTGGGTTGTATTACCTGTCCTTGGGAGCTCAAGCGTGAAGTTTTAATAATAATAATATTCATTTTGAAAACTAGTGCCCGAGCTGCAAATAATGACAGCGAAGAATTTATGATGACCCGTCTTCGTTGATCATAATTTTCTTATTAATTTCCTTACGTAGGATGCAATGCAACTGCCAACTTGCATTGGGAACATTACAGATAAGCTTGCTAGGCTGAACAACACTAAGCTTTCTTTCAGTAATACACTGAAAAGCAGTGATTTTTGGCCTGCAGTTAATATAGCTCTTAATATATACTGAGCTCTGTATCCATAATACTCGATGGTTGTCATATAGCTCGGAAGTCGGAAGATTTTACTCAAAAGAAAAGTTGTTATTTTGAAAGAAGACCCCAAAGTGGGAAAAAAAATATTTACTGCCAAGATATCTTCGCGTTCTTTACCTGCCTGCTAACCGCTGAAGAGTATCTTCCCATTTGCTCCGATGATAATGCAGTCATCAGTAATAGGATCAGTGTAAAATAAGGGCAGCTGAAATATAGATGAGAGAAACCTCAAAAGAGAGTAGAAATCACGATGCATGAGATTGCTTAGAGAAACTATATGTATCTTCATTGAGTGGACTTCAACGCTGTCAAAGAAAGACCGGACTCAGATATATTGTACGTGTGCTATTGACTGCAACCTGCAGCCTATTTGCCTATTTTCTACCTATCAGATTTCAACGAAGCTTGACGGGATGACCACAGTTTCCAACCTGGCCTAGTTTTCGCCTATCTATCTATTGTAATAATGCATGACAGAATATGAATATTGATAAACAGATAAATATACAGAAACCAAGAACCCCAGAGCTAACTTGTCCCTATTTCGTTAAGAGCGTGACATGAAACATATAATAAATTTATAAATAATACTAGCTGGACCCGTGGAATTCCACGGTAGAATAAAGACTATACTTTTCAAAATGAACCAACCCATGCACGCTACACTATTGCAATTTACCTCAGTTTAGCCTAATGAAGCTCTTATAACGTAGCCCACCCCGTCTGAGTAAACGTCCGTCGCTCATTCCAACTCAATGTATGTCTATTCAAGCCTAATTAAATCGTATAAGCTAACGTGACCGGTGAAAATTGGAACGTTTCTTCCTACCCTTCTGATTACGCTGCTGTGGGTGCAGCTAGAACCCCTTACAAATTCTACAGAACAGAAGCAATGTTCTTCGGTGATATCTCAGTCCCGTATCATCCGAATTTTCTGCTATCTAATACTGAATGAACCTGTGGAAAGTCTACAAACGAAAGAATTGTTCTTTAATTATGATATCCTCAGACCAGTATCACGCATACCAAGGTTGAAAATGTCCAAAGTCTAGCTGTGAAGTGTCTACCCTAGACCTGCGAGCTGCATAGAACACACGGTTAGAGAAGAGCCTGACACACACGGTTAGGGAATGTTTTCACTCACCTTATTTAATTTGAGGTAGGGCTTCTAACTTAATCCACACCGTCTGAACTAACATCCGCCGCTTAACCCTGTCTATCGTTACGCATTCCGTCTATAACGTGAAGCGTGGGTGACCCATGAGAATTCGACGATTTGTTAATGCTCTCACTCTATAAAATGTATCACTCAGTTGTTCTCTCAGCTGAGAATGCGCACTTGTGTCTTGATAAAAACATAGAAACAAGACGGGACTTTTTGCAATGTCCTCCTTTTATTTGCACACATTTTTTTAAAGCTCCGTTTCCCACAGTTTACAGATAATTTAGCCCGCCATAAGGTTACACGTTCTAATTTTTTGTCGGCGTATCCGATTTTCTCACTATTTCGGGACCTGCGAATATTGATCAATAACCCATCATTTTCTTGCTTTACTTAATACAATACAAAGCAATATACAAGAAACGAAAATAGATTGGGTTAATTGTTTCATCCGCTAAAGAGTATTATTTTGTTCTGAAGATGTCATTGCATTTCCTCAGACATCGCACTGTACTGGCTGATGCTTTCCCAGTAGCATATTCTCTTCGAAAAATAAATTTAGAGCAGAGATGCCAATACTACCCGTTTTCTTTACCCAGGGCGTATCTTGGCTACGCCTCAGACCATATGAGGAATGCCATCCGCTACCAGCAAAGCGAGTAAAAATTTTGTAAAGAAAACGAAAGCGTTGATATGATACGGGCGAAATGATGTCAAGTCTCTAATTTACGCCTATCTATTTGTGAAGAGCGTGACACACAGACACACACACGTAGATACAAGAGTATTAATATATAGATGAATGAATATATAAATCTATAAACTAACGACGGTCATTCTTAGTTCTAAGTATTAGAAGCTCCCTGTTTGGATAACCTTTTTGCACGGTTTGAATCGATCATGAAATATTGCGAGCAGTGATAAACAGCTGAACTCAATCTTTTCGTTTTTCATTCATAGCGGTGGTAACAAATCTACGACAGATCCACTTGAAAAATAGACGACTTACTGCGAGATCGACTTCTTTTTTCGTTATGTGGACTTTCCTTTATTACTGATGATAAATTAAGTTTAACCTGAATTGAACTTATAACTGAATGCACTTTTTGGCCAACAATATATTTCACCGGGATTGTGAAACCCATCAATACCATCGTGAGGTGCATGGCGGGCCTATAGAGTCGTAGCAACGGAGGTGGGCACTGCGTCCCTACATGCAGCCCAGCTAGCGGCCCAATCACAAGTGCAACGGAAACCATGTACGGATTTACTACGGCTCTTCTTAACCCATGCGACGGAGCTGCAGGGCCGCAACCAGCGCGGGAAGTGCCCATCTCTGTTACACAATGGGACTTGTTTCAACAAATAGGGAGGCCAACAACGCTCCAACTAGTGCGATATTATCTACGCCTATTTTCGTTGGAATAAAAATATTACTGATGTTCAATATGCAATTGCTGAAGTTTATGGTATAATAATTTCGTGGTCAATCAATAACTGTCCATACCGCCGGCCCTTAACAAAAGATACCGCAAAGCATTAATGTCGTAATACCTTCCGTGTCAATACTTGAATCTGGTTGATCCCGCTTTGTCTTACGCTTAATTATTATGCTATTATGGACCGATGTTACACTTCAATTTGAAACACTAAAGGAAGAGAGTGCGGCAAATCGGAACCATCCTTTTTCCGCGCATTACCCTAAGAAAATCAGTGCTGGCTGCAAAAAAAAAAAAAAATGGCAGAACCAGTGCATACAAACTGTGAGAAATGACTTGCGTACTATCTTAGGAACATTGTCAAGATATGTAGCAGTTTAATTTTTTTAACCACCGCACAAAAACATCGTTTTGTATTGCAGCTCTCCAGCACTCAACTCCAATTCTAGCATAAACAGTTCGAAAAAATTCAAGATTGCGCAATTTAATTTTATTTTTTGCTATACGAACGCAGTGGCAAATTGAGAAATATACATAAACCGCAGAAAATAGATACTTAATACGCTTTATGTAATTATTTTATTGTTTTGATTAACCGACGCTTCAGAGAGTGCAAGGTAAAGACATTTCTACACAAACTGGGATCACACAACCAGATGATCGATCATTTAAGGTAAGGTGAAGTTTAATCAATGGCACGTTTATTAAAGCACAAATGAGGGAAATTCAGCATTCAGTGTCATCAGAGAGCATCCAGCGTCGACACTGAGCGTCAGGATAATGGCCGTAATTTGCCTATGGAAAAAGCTTAAAAAACTCTCTAATGAGCTCTTTTCTGCCCAATAAAGGAGGAAATTATGCGGATCAAAGCGCCAAGGGAGCTTGTCTTTTTGTGGTGGCAAGGAGTAAATAGCTAAAGGCAATTTGAGCCCACGCCTGCCACTTCAAGACATCAGCTGGGGTAAAAACCCGCCACTTTAGGGAGAAAATTGAAGAAAAAAGCAGGCCCCCGAGAGCGCGGAGTTAAGGCGTAGCGGCGGAAACGATGAATGGTCCTTTCTTTCAATTAAGAGGCATGAAGAAAAGATGTCTGCTCGAGAGCTCTTCCCGTAAAATGAAGAACGTCCTTTCAAAAGGCAATGATTTATTCAAGAGGTAAAGTCAAGGAATACTCATTCTTCCTGCAAACAAAGAAGCGCCGTGGAAGGGAGTAAAAACTGTCGCTAGAACATCGTATAGCTTGCTATATGAACAGGGCTGCTCTATAAAAACTTACTTGAGTAGTGTACTGACGGCGTATCGAGGCAAGTAGAAAATAGGGACTAAATAAATAATATAGCAGTTTGTTCGCTCATCAAAAATAAGGGGAAATGCTGAATAATTTCCACGGCTATTCGTTCATTGTTCATGTCTGTGGGTGTGATTTGCCTGTGGTTGATGCATTGTAGTTGCCTGCTTGATTTCTGATCTAGCATGTTTAAAGTATATATAATTTTAAAATATAACTAAAGAGAGGGCAGAGAATTCTACTGTAAAAGATTAGGAACTTGGAAAACCTATGCTTCGACCGCTCTCTGTGACTAGGCCTCTTTATGCGTCTGTTGTCTATGATGTGATTTAATCTGTCAGAGAGAAATCATTGCTACCATATCGTACAGAACTGCAACACAGTTTCAGGTAAGCAGTGCAACTACAGCGCGGAATGTAGCACTGAGTATTAGTAACAGCGTCGGAATATTTTCATCACGCTCAAATGACAGGTTCGGTGGAATGGTGGCGCTATTGTGCATCGGNGCTACCATATCGAACAGAACTGCAACACAGTTTCAGGTAAGCAGTGCAACTACAGCGCGGAATGTAGCACTGAGTATTAGTAACAGCGTCGGAATATTTTCATCACGCTCAAATGACAGGTTCGGTGGAATGGCGGTGATATTGTAAATCGGGTTCCAGCCGTTTATACCGAACCGATTACCACTGAGACGGCTTCAAACTCAGTCCTTCTGAGTCCTACTTGAAATTTGATCCTAAGCAGCAAAGCCGACGCTCATGATTGAAGTCCCGGACAAGTTGGAGCTCAGATGATAGTCTATCTCGATGTTACAATCCGTGTCGATTTGACGGTAAGACGATATTGCACAAATTAAACTAAGCTTAATAGACTTGACTTGTCCAAAACTTGGGACAGTAGCGTTGGTTTCTCAAATTCGAATCATGTTGAAGGTGTTATCAGCAGTTGGAGACTGTCACAAAATCCATAGCCTAGTGTAGAGTATGACTTAGGTTTTGGCCGTCTCATTGTTAATTAATCAATTTCAAGTCAATGCCAATGAGTGTAGAAGTTAGCGCTCATCTCCGAAGTTTCAAACAAGTCAAGCTTATTGGGCTGAGCTTAACCTGACCTTACCGCCCCAGTCGATGACGCTTGAGTTTACTATTTTTGCTCCTTACCGTCCTAAGTGAAAATAAATTTATTTTGGGAACTACCGTGTCCAGTGCTGTTCTTACAATGCTCGGAAGTTGTGAATTAGTTGAGTGGCACGAAACTTAATAGCTCAGAGCAAATCAAAGCTTAGGCCCTGACCCTTTTATGGGAACTGACATCTTGGTATAGCCTATGTAACCGCCGTTAGTTCACAGTAGAGCAATTTGCCGTAGTCCCTTTTTCTTATCAGAAAGCAACGTCAGTTAGGCTGAACTGTTCCCTTCATTGGTCTCTGTGTTAGCATTCGATACGCATGTCCCTGTCGTAGGGTCGGAGAAATGGTCTCCGGACCTGCGACAGGTGTGCCCTTGCTGAACCCAATTAACTTTAGGCTGACACTCGAGGTATTATATTTCTAACTTATTTATTGCTATTACAGATCTCTCAATGTTTTTGACTTTATCCATCTTTAGTTTTTCATTATTCCTCTTCTAATAAATTAACTAATGGATGGCCTGTTTGATATTCATTGAAAATTTCAAAGTAAAGTTATTCGGGAGATGCGAAGCCCGTCAAATGTTGAGAGCTTCACCCCTCTCCCGGTGTAGGGCATAGAACCCCCCCCCCCCTACAGTATATCTAATTCAGCACCCTCGGTACGTAAAGCTGAGAGCATTGCGAGTAGTCTCTTCAACTTTGCAAAAGTTACGCAACACCTGCAAGCTTAGAGCTATTTTTATAAGGCTGTGTCGTTTCACTCTAAAGATTCTTTGCCCCGTTCTACTGCTGCGAGAAAAATAAAAAAAAGGAAACAGCCTTTGCAGCGAGGTAACACAGCTTTATTTTAACAAGGCTGTTTTAGTTTGCCATAAAGGTTCTTTGTCCTATTGTGTTCATGCGAGGACAAAAAGCCCTTTGCAGCGAGGTAGCACAGACTGGTCCAGGTAAGGTGTGCAAAAATGCAAGTACATAGTTTTAATAGATTAAAACTCCTTGGCACCGTAACGGCTGCACCATCTCCCCGCCACGACTGTATTACTTCACTCGCCGTGCAGGCACTGGCCGAGCTGCGCTCAAATTTAGCGTTTCCTACAATATCGCGTGTATTTTTTGGCTGCTTTAATTGAAAAAGGGGCATTTTTCTCGTGACTGCAGCGGGACGCCTCGCGAGACCTGGCATGCTTGGGATGCACAAAAGACTGGCTAATTCAGTGTGCCGGGTCCCAGGGGAGGGGGTGCGCCTCTTAGAGTTTTGTATAATTGCAGTGAAGAACTGAGTATGTTAGGTCGCCTTGAAGGTGCAGTCTACGTATCAAAAAGCAAGAGGAAGGAGCGCATGGAATGTCGAGGATGACGTAAAACCCCTACACGAGGGGGGAGGGGGGGGGGGGTGCCCACCTACTGGATAAAGACACAATGAGAACAATAAGTCAGTGAAGTATAGGAAAGAATTTTGTGAAACTGATTAAAATAAATTAGTGACTAGTTTACGCCTCGGGAAAGAGAGAAAGGCTTATGAGCGAAGCCTAGTTCTCACTCATAGAGCCAAGTGATGACTAGTTAAGTCTTGCTTTCACTACTAAACCAGCAATTTCTTGAAGTTATTTATACGAGGTGAATTAATAAAATAATGAACCTAGTAGCGGTACTTAAGTTTGGCAATAGTGGTGGCTTTGTGTTGAGATGACATGCAGTTCAATCTCTGATGTACAGTCATAGAAAGTTTAAAGTTAGTACAATCAACAGGTGGTCTATAGCGATTAGCTTTGTGAATTATTTTGTTCTATTGGCTTTGTGAAAACGAGTGACAACAGTTTCAACGAGAATGCCTCGCTGGCGTAAGACCATCACCCGCAGTAAGGTCATGTTAAAGTCATGTTAAAAGTCACAATTGATTAAATGTTGGTGATGATCAGTTAGTCCGTTTGTGTGTTTGACTAATGTTAGTTAAAATGTTAATTAGCGCAATAACTAAAAAATTACGGATGGATCTTAATGAAAGTTTCAGGAACTGTTAGTCATGTTAAAATGCATCATTAATTAAATTTTTATGGTGATCGGCTTGTCTGCTTATGTGTTTGACTTGTGTTTGTGGAAATGTTTGTTAGCAGCATAACTCAAAAAGCTATGAACGGAACTCCAAGAAAATTGGAAACTGCTAATATTATCAAAAGGCACAAGCAATTAGATTTTGATGTTGATGAAAAAAAATCATGGTTTAAGGGCTGATTTGAATTTTTGTTACGGCTGCCTTGCTTGGCGGAGGTATGCACTCTCAGAGTTCTCTAGTTGGTTGTCTGTCTGTCAAAGTCCACTTGTCTTCCATCATTGTGTTGTCAGTCGCCTTTCAGGAAACTCATGAACCGGGATTTTTTTTACATTTTGTCAGTTCTTGCAGTAAACCTCTTCCGCTACAAGCTTCATCTTATGTTGAAAGCTATAGAGGCCTCTTGAGAATTTATGAAGCAACCTCAAAACCTGTGCCTTCATAAAAACCCTGTGTCCATAGGACTACGGAAGTTTGTCTATAGTTTTAGCCGCACTCTACCCATGTCAGAAACAGAACTTCATAACGCAGAGTTGCTCGAAATTGCTAGTCATTTTCGTAACGCACTAGAAATTACCGACTCACGAAATAAATCTCTATGGACTACCTACTGACTCTACAAACTTTAAACTAGCACTGCCGGTGCATCAGATATTAACCAGAACCCCAGCCAACCGGCAAGCCATCGCATGTCTAGATATAAAGCACCTTTATCGGTCTCAGTACTTTGTTCACACACAACGTATATGTTCATGGAATATTCATAGGTTCTTTGCACCTAGGAATATGGGTTCCAATTCTAAAAATAAACACAACTGGTAAAATTTCTGGATCTTAAAATGTTCACAAATTTTTTTACGGAAAAGAAGCCGACAGCAGTTGTGAGAACCAAAAGTTGACGCCAGCAACTGCAAAAACACTTCCTGCAGCAAAGGAAGGTAGAGTGCTGAAGGCTTTTAATACTTGGATGGAATTCGATATAGCATCATCATTCGTCGTGTGATCGGTAAAGAACATTATTGGGAGAACGGTGATGAAGTTTAAGAAGTGAAAAATCGGATCGTCCTTATACCAGTTTATTTTAACCTTAGTGCCTCGAACCCGGCAGATCATTTCATCACCCCTGAGAGACGGGGCCTGGACGGCCCACTTGGGACGACTGATCTACATTCTGCCTTGCAATAAAACGACCGTCCAGGCAGGAAGTAAATCCTGTTCCTAATGCGAGAAGAATATTGACAGATTTATATTTTTCTTGCCAAAACGAATTGATGTGTTGGCTAATGCATACTTCTTATTTATAATGGGCAATTAAGACACTACTGAATGTTCCTTGCTAAATGAAAATGTCTCATAAAAATGCACATCTACGCTTATGCCTCCAGGGTACTGTTACTTTATGGTTGCTGTGTTTGTGGTGCGATTTAGATGCGTCCCGTTACAGAGTGGTACCGCAGCTCTCCCTTGTAAAATGACTAGCGTTGGTATGCTAGCAATTGACTTCATCGATAAACTCTGAGGAATTTTACAGAGTCCCCAGGTTACCAACAAAGAACATTGGATGCAATCATCCGCTGGAATTTAATTAAACCTGGCGATGGAATGAGTAATGAGTGAGTCATAGGAGCATTACTGATGCTGATAAACCTCGCTGAGTACAAGTGCACCTAAGATAATTACAACGAGAGGTACTTAGGATACCAGACCTATGTATGTAAGCCTATCTTTGATGGAAAAAATTCGTAAGGGAACAACTATCCCTTCGGACACCTATCCACGTCGGACAACTGTCTCGAGGCCAGCTACTCTTAGGACAGACTAACCCATTTGCATCAACACCCCTCCACTTGCTAACTATATATATCATGAACAGTTTCACCCACAATTCTTCATGCCCAGCAAGAAGTAAAGCTGCTGGAAAGTGCGGTTAAGTTAGTAATTTAGAGCCAAGTAAGGTTATATTAGGTTAAATATGGTTAGATTTGGTTAGGTAAGCGCCTCGTCCCTGACACCAAAAATTACAGGTCAAAAGCTAGAAATTCGTCCAATGAGGTCCAACTACGTACCTAGAGTTAGGTAAGGTCAAGCTCGACGAGGTTAGGTTTGATTACGTTAGGATACAAGTGGTGAGATAAGGCGATGCTAGGCTTTAGTTTTCATCTCAGATAAACTATTTAATGACACAAGCATAGACCGCAACGGTACTTGACTCTTAGGTCCAAAAGTGGCTTCTGACGCTGGAGGCCAAAATGGGAAAATGGGATTTTCTCAAGAGCTATTATGAACATGTCCAGACACGGTCATGCAGACAAGCGCCCAAGTGCGTCCCCGCCGTATCCTACATACCTTCTCCGCAAGAAAAAATTTTGGTCCCTTGGAATTGAAAATCCCATTTTTCCGTTGCCGACTTTTGGCCGCCAGCGTCAGACCTAAGAGTCAAGTACTGTTGCGGTCTATGACACAATGATTTATAAATGTTCATAATTACATTACAACTAACGTGTAATATAACATATATGTATGTTACAGAATCGCATTCTAAAGTGGTTATGAGCAGACACTGATCTGACCGGGTAACTGTCAAAAGGGATAATTGTCCTAGGGGTGATTACCCTAAGGGTTAGTTGTCAACGGAGAGAGGGGGTAATCCTCTACAGGGATAATTATTGTCCTATAGCCGTAAAATAGAACTTTGAAAATTATTCAGTATCCTCCACACCGCTGCTAAGAAACAATACAATCTTGAAGTCCACTTGTATATATATTTTATACTAAAAGTCTGTGAACCGGTCTTGTTTGTGTCTTGTTTATTTATTTGTGCCTTATTTATTTGCGTTTTGTTTGACACATTTTCTTCACTTTTACACGAGAAGAAATTCGAGGTGTTGGGGGGGGGGGGGCAGTGGCATTCTTTCCATGGATTAGCTCTTTAATTCGATTGTATCTGTGATACGGAAGTTAAACTGAGCTGGGCCTCAAGAACAGGCATGATCAATTCAGCGGTTCCATGGGGCAATACAACTGCAATACGCAACATATAATAATTTGACTTTGCTCACAACCTGGGTGTTAAATATTCGTTAGAGAAGCAATGAATCTGTTGATAGTGAACCGATTGGGCCGGTCCTTGACGGGTAGAAGAGGACAGCCGAATGGCGGTGGTCTATGCCCAGCTTAATAAGACCTGCTCTTTTGTGAAAGCGAAGACGATCGTGATGACGACCCAACGGGTCACGGGTGGTCTAATATAATATAAAATTCATTTGTTAGTTGTCTGCTACCTCGCTCGCTTGGTTGATTAATCCGTCTCTCCTTTAAATGTTAACGATTTAGGCAGGAGAAAACAAGATGAGGTGGCAGAAACTTCTATATAGTCTTAAGTTACTGTAGCTCATAAATTGTTTGTGTGATATGCTCAAGGTACTTCATTTTCTGCAATCCTCATCGCTTAAAAAGTAGTTTGATAGTATCTGCAAGGAGGTTTGATAGGAGGAGGGAGCACAGCCACCTTTCGCTGTACTGGCCAAGGAAGTTCTTTGTTTTCGGTGGCTGCTTGCTTCCCACCAAACACAAGCTCTCAGCTATCCCCTCTCATCAATAAGAGGATCCCAGCCGTTTCTGCAGCCAATCATCGCGTCAGCCAGACTTCAGCCATGCCGCAAAAATCAGTTTCTCTTCTCTGCAACCGGTGCTACCTCCTTCTTATTAAAACTCCTTGCGTATCTGACATCGCTTTGAGCGTGTTATGCGAGAGGCTCAATCTTGGATGCAGTTTTCGTTCCAGCTGTGAATAATCCATTTTGCTTATGATTTTCTTAACTGAATTTTTTCGTGGCAGAAGCTGAATATTTCCGGTGAATTACTTTGACCAAGCTAAGTTTTTTTTGGCGTTACTTGAGTTTCAAGCATTTCAAAATTAATTCTACAGGCAGCATAGAAAATTGTCGCTCATAAACTAATGATGGCACAACTTTCTTTAACTTAATGGATGATCATGTATTAGGCATGTTTGTGCCAAGACCTGTACCGTCAGTAAAAAATAAAACAGCTTCATAGCGAAACTATTGCCGTCATGTTTGACGGATGGGTACTCTAAGACCGTAATACATGTTACTAATCGTAGCTATACATCCTACAGTTCTGAAGGCAGGAGATAGTGTTACTGTACCGCTCTGAAGGCAATATATACACTGCCACCGTACAGCCCTTTAAGGTAAGATACAGTAGCACTGTGTCGCTCTGCAGTTAAGGTATAGTGGCACTTTACTGCTCTGAAGGCAAGATATAGTGGCACTGTATCGCTCTGAAGGCAAGATATAGTGGCACTGTATCGCTCTGAAGGCAAGATATAGTGGCACTGTATCGCTCTGAAGGCAAGATATAGTGGCCTTGTAACGCTCTGAAGGTAAGATATAGTGGCACTGTAACGCTATGAAGGCAAGAGACTTTGTTACTGTTCAGGTCTCAAGGAAAAAGACACTGCCCCTGTACAGCTTAGAAAACAGGATATACTGCCATTGCACAGCAAACCGTACAACCCTAAAGGCAAGAGACGCCAACATCATACAGTTCTAAAGACAATACACACTGCTACCGTAAAGCCTCGAAGACAAGAGACGCCTACACAGTACAGTTCTGAAGGCAAAATACACTACCACCGTACAGCCCTGAACGTAAGAGGCGCCTACACCTTACAGCCCTGAAGGCAAGACACACATACACCGTACAGCTCAGAAGGCAAAATACACTGCCACCGTACAGCCCCGATGACAAGAGACGCCTACACCGTGAAGTTCTGAAGGCAAATACACTGCCACAATACAGCCCTGACAAGAGACGCCTACACCGTGCAGTTCTGAAGGCAAATACACTGCCACAATACAGCCCTGACGACAAGAGACGCCTACACCGTACAGTTCTAAAGGCAAAATACACTACCATCGTACAGCCCCGATGACAAGAGACGCCTACACCGTGCAGTTCTGAAGGCAAATACACTGCCAAAATGCAGCCCTGACGACAAGAGACGCCTACACCGTGCAGTTCTAAAGGCAAATACACTGCAACAATACAGCCCTGACGACAAGAGACGCCTACACCGTACAGTTCTAAAGGCAAAATACACTACCACCGTACAGCCCCGATGACAAGAGACGCCTACACCGTGCAGTTCTGAAGGCAAATACACTGCCACAATACAGCCCTGACGACAAGAGACGCCTACATCGTGCAGTTCTGAAGGCAAATACACTGCCACCNATATAGTGGCCTTGTAACGCTCTGAAGGCAAGATATAGTGGCACTGTATCGCTCTGAAGGCAAGATATAGTGGCACTGTATCGCTCTGAAGGCAAGATATAGTGGCACTGTATCGCTCTGAAGGTAAGATATAGTGGCCTTGTAACACTCTGAAGGTAAGATATAGTGGCACTGTATCGCTCTGAAGCCAAGATATAGTGGCCTTGTAACGCTCTGAAGGTAAGATATAGTGGCACTGTAACGCAAGATATAGTGGCACTGTAACGCTATGAAGGCAAGAGACATTGTTACTGTTCAGGTCTCAAGGAAAAAGACACTGCCCCTGTACAGCTTAGAAAACAGGATACACTGCCATTGCACAGCAAACCGTACAACCCTAAAGGCAAGCAACGCCAACACCGTACAGTTCTAAAGACAATACACACTGCTACCGTAAAGCCTTGAAGGCAAGAGACGCCTACACCGTACAGCTCAGAAGGCAAAATACACTGCCACCGTACAGCCCTGAACGTAAGAGGCGCCTACACCTTACAGCCCTGAAGGCAAGACACACAAACACCGTACAGCTCAGAAGGCAAAATACACTGCCACCGTACAGCCCTGAAGGCAAGAGACGCCTACACCGTGCAGTTCTGGAGGCAAATACACTGCCACAATACAGCCCCGATGACGAGAGACGCCTACACCGTGCAGTTCTGGAGGCAAATACACTGCCACAATACAGCCCCGATGACAAGAGACGCCTACACCGTGCAGTTCTGGAGGCAAATACACTACCCCCGTACTACTCTGAAGGCAAGAGACACGGTCGTGTTTTGGCTCAAGAAGAGACAAGCGACCGCCGACCGCCGGAAATTTTCAAGAATGAGCCCCTAAAGCTGATTGTGAAGCAGGACGGCAACGAACGCGAGCCTGTCAAGACTTGGCTTGAAAATTGCACTCGGTGGTTTACAATTGCGCTCGGCAAACGCAGGGCTGCTCAGTAATATCCATTTAATGGGCTTACGGCAAGACGAAAGTTACGAGGGCCACTGGAGGGAAAAGGGGATGTTCTTATGTCAGAATCAGCAAACTGTCTTTACTTTTTCAGTCTTAGCTAATTCTACCTTATAGATCTCCATGTTATTACGTGCTACGTACGGCTTGGAACTGAACAGATGCCGTTGTTACTATTATTTGCCAGGAAATGGTGTAAGCCTGCTTAATATTGTAAGTTGATGTTCGATCACATTTACTGGCTGCTAAGCCGGCAAACTGCACGATTATGTAAATGTAAAGATTGTAAATACAAGCCTGTTGACTGCAGATGTTTGGCACTTTGATAAAAAGAAGTAAAACGATCATAATACATTGCACGTGTGCTGAATGAAGCTTTCTCTCTCGTTAGAATTGTAGAGCCAACAATTCTTAACTCTCTAGTCTAAGAGAGAGATTTAAACGGGGCGTAAAGAAGAAGAAGATGGTTTCAAGGGTATGGTGTTAGAAAAATGCTTTTTGTGGATGAGAAAGTTTCAAAAGCTTGTGAAACCTTCAGACATAAACTTCACTTTTTGCACTAGTGATTGTGTCTTCAGATACCACTATTTTTTGTTATCTAGCATAAATGGTTCGTTATACGAGAAATATTATGATGGTAATATTTAACCCCTTCGAAATATTCCTGGCTAAAGTAATTTTGCATAGCAAATACATTCTATAAAGGATTCATGATCTCGAAGAGTGCCTTAAGCTGAGCCTCGACTTTTGTCTGGGAATGGGCTTGATGGTCCATCTACTGCCGGCGCTATTTAATCTAATGTAATCTTTGTACAAATATCGTAAAATGTTTCAGCCTTACTGAGAGATTGCTGTTACATCACCAGCACGTCTGCTCGTGCACACCAACCCTCGTATTTCTCGCCGTTGCACGGAGTTATACGTGCAGATCTCTGTAGAGTAATTTTCTCAGTGCTTCTTATTGACATTTGTAACTCGCTACACAATGACACTGTTCAGAGCAAGTATTTTTTAAACCGATTTTTTAACCAGAAAGGTCATTAACCCTTCAGTTCACGACTTAAGGCTGTCTTTCCCTCGCACATAACACTAAGTACAGCACAACTGATACGTTATGTAACGTAAATTAATCCTTTGCCACCAAAAAATCGTCGTTCGGTTACAATTTAAAGAACGCTGTAGTTCAAAAGTGAGATTTTATAGGGATAGCAAAACGTTCAACTATACTCACCCGTAGGTGAGAAGATCGCACGTAACTTCAGCCATGTTGTGGATGAGCTGGTGAGCCTCGGTGGTGGTGAGGGTTTTGTTGATGTTGTCCACACACACCCTGGAGGGCTCCCCTGCCTCGGTGTACCTCAGGAGCCCCTCCCTGTTGTAGCGAATCCACCTCTGGTCCTTGAGGGTCGATTCATCGGTGGGTGTTGAGGTCAGCGACACTGGGGAATTGGCGGAAAAGAACGCAGTTGTTAGTAACGGAGGGTTGACTAAGTAGTGAATTGGTGTGGGTTTCAGCGATACTGGGGAATAGGTACATAACGACGAAGTTGTCTGAAATTGAGGGTTGATTTATTAGTTGATGTAGCTACGAGCGAAACGGACGAAATGATAGATAAAGCGCATATGCGTGTTAGCAAGTAGAGGTAAGTAACCACAATTTAAACCTGGTCCACGAGTTGTAGGTTTCCGAAAAAATGTCACGAAACATAAGTAAATTCGTGTTTTACTTAGACTATATTTCCTACATTTTCATGAAAGTATCAATGTACTCATGGTGAACACATTTAGAATCTGCCAAGTAAGCCCTACATAGTTTCGCCTAAAGTTCAGTAATATTATGAAACGTTTATAATTTCATTACTGTATCACAGAAGGACACAGAAATAAATAATGAAAGAAACTAACGGTGATCACATTGTTGAGGATTTACTGTGAACGAGCTGGCCATATTTGTACCACGTACGTGGTACATGTCTTCCGTTCCGCAGTTTAGGTCTGACCTGCACACCTTGCTAAACTCATTCTGCTTCTGATACCCCCAGCAAAGGTATGTATGGTGCAGCGCTGATATATAAATTTTCTTTTCATTGGTGTCATTGTGCTTTATAATTCATTTTTTCTATATAGTTACGTATTATTGGAATATTGTTATATGAACGTTTTTTGCTAAATTGTATTGAAGTATAAGTGGAATACTGATAGTTCGTAAGATCGGAAATGCATTAGAACTATTTGTTTACGTAGGCATTTCTTTTTGTGCAGGAGAGTTTTTCTAGGCTTGTCTGGTCGAGCTTGGTATTTGGTCAATCTTGTCGAGACGCTACCTAATTTGAAGCTGACAGTGTTCCCTGAACTACGAAGAAATTATATTCCACGAAGAACGACTTTATTTGTTCCTTTGATCACGCCGTAAATCACGCAACGTGTTGGGTTTCTGGGTTCCCAACAACATTTTGAACCTACCAAGCAATTTCCACATTTTTACAAAAAGCTCATGCATGTTGATACACGAGTGCCTACCTCGTTCTGTTGAAAAATTACTAAAACACAAGCTGCTAAGTTCTCAGAAAAAAACTAAATATGACCACATCTTGCGTCAGAGAAGCAAGTCGGAGGTCTTCTCAGGCCTCTTGAATATCTGCGGGAAACATTTCTCGCAAGTCAAAAACACATACACCGTAAATCGCACTAACTCCGCTCTCGGCAGCTCGGCCCTGCCGCCCAACTCTCGACAAACTTTGCTGTCCGTAATGTCCAAGTTTCTTTCGGTGAGCATCGGGCTTCTTGGAACCCGTAGGTCGGACTTGGTGAAAAGTCCACCACTGCAAGTTTGAGGTGTCGTGGCTATTGTCAGGTTCCCGGATGAATTCAGCTAGGGTTAAAAAATGCTCTCAGCTATAGATAGGGCACACGAAATGGAAGTAACGTCTGTTCTGGAGTATTATATCAATGGAACTCAAAGGATATAAGGTAAAAACGAAAGCGATTGATCTAAGCGACAGGTGTATTAAAAATTTAGATAGTTCGATCGTTGTCTTATTATTGAAATTAATATGGCTTCGTCTGCTGTAACCGTCGTCTTGAAGTCGAACTAAACCGGTAATAAGTATGGCATCATTTATTATACAAGCACATTTTTCAAGAAGCAAAAATTCTGTCCACCGACAGACTTTAGCACAATGAGCAGCGAAAATTTAGGAACGAAGTAACAGTTATTTTGCGTAATAGAACATACATTTATGGTATTGTGTTGTAGCTTTGTTAGCAGTGTGGATGTAGTGAGAACAATAGCGTCTGTTATGTACTTGTGTTACCTCATCTGTCATTCCGGGTGATGGTGCATGTCCTTGCGGGTTTGTCTGCCTAGACTGATTCTTTTTCAGGTACACGTGTCACACCTGACCTCGATTTGAATGTCTTTTAGACCAATTCTAGCATACTTGTCTGTCCATGTTATCCGGGTGATGATGGTGCATGCTCCAGCGAAATGCGTGTGTCCGAAGATCTCTATAAGTTGGAGCAGTTGTGGAGAACTCGTGGATAAATTATTCAGCTAGCTAGCACGTTTGTCATCGAATGTATATGAGAAGAATTCAATGAACAGAAGCATGCAAAGAGTGTTGACTTACAACGGGGTCATAGAAAGCAGAACTAATTATATTCAATTGCACTCTAGTCCCGTAGTAAGTGGAAGAATGATCAGCAGCTATCGAAAGTCGCAGCTTTCTGACACGCAGCTCTTTTGCAGCTACAATTAGTTTCAGTAACGCGAATTTGGTTTCATGTAACTTATGAAGCGACTCCGGTCGAGGAGTGAACAGTGATAGTAGCGGTGGCACTCATGGCTATTAAAGTGCGGTGGCTGCGCAGCTCCATACCAGACTATCTGCAATTATTTCATGAAGTAGAGGATTGCTACAGATGCTGCAGTATAGCAATGTCAATAGCCAACCTTTAGTTAAGTCTAGTGCGTTAAGGATTCGCAAGCATTCTGTAATGAAACTGGGCAGTAACTACTGCAGTAGCCAAAAGGTTTCACTCCCTAGTCCTGACAAAAAATATGCCTCGGAGGATTTTCCTTATTGCTGTTCCAGAGCATAGCATCGAATGGTGACCTCTGCATTTGATGGAACTTGACGAAATAATTTTTCTGCGCAAAGTGATAAGCCAAAAGAGACAAAAATACAGGTAGAGGGGTTGCCCCATCAGTCTGTCAGAACGAGGCACCAAAATTAAACGTTAACAAGCACATCAGGACCTCCTCACCCGGCTATCCTGCGCCTGGTCCAAACAGCTCCTTTGGCTGTGGCTTCTGGCGCGTTAAATGAGACCGTCGGCTGCGTTTGATAACGGGATGACATCCCTACCAAAAAGCAGTTAAAATTCAGCCTAAATCATTTACTAGAGTCAGCAATGCTACCAAAGCATGACTAGTTTCATCATAATCTGGATTTATATAATGCATTGCTGTACATATCTGTGTGACATTTTTTAGATGCCTGTATACTCTTCGCATTGCATAGAAGTGGTTTCAAAATTTAGGTGTACATCCATTTCGTTCTTGAAGTCATTCCGAAAAGTGCGGCGTGGAGACAAGCTGCAGTTTCAATTAGTAAAAATTTAGCAAATTAAATAAACTTGTAAGAAAGAGAAGACCAGGAGACTAGCATTAATCATGATTCTCGATATCCGAAAGTTTTCGGCATGCTACCTATTATCAGCGAAACTGTATTATACAGACAAAATAGAGGAAAATTCACTACTGGAACAAACGTTTCGAAAAAACCGATGGAAAGAAATAACAAGTTCAAACGGTTGGCAATCTGTAGATTATATCAACTGTGAGCTTCATTGACAGTTAATTTCTACTTGAAATGTATCGGGATTCCAAAAAGCACAAACTGACGAAGGTAGATCGCGAAAATACAAAAATGTTCGTGCACGAACTTTAACGTTGTAATGCCTACTAGAACCATTTGGTTAGCTTGAAGAAATCAATTTAAAGTAAATTAAGTTTTTTTTTGGGGACATTGAGGAATTAAGACCCAGGAAACGTCGGCACTTGAGACACTTGCGTTGGCGACTATTCAAGGCGATACCCGTTAGGTTAGGTTAGGTCGGGTCTTCAGTTGGGCGGCATTTTATGCCTTGCTCCTCTAGAGGTGAGGATTTCATTCTAGGTATCTGCGTTCGATCATTTGAGGTGAAGCGTCATTTTTCGGCAGTTTTTCGGGCGTCTTGCGGTTGCCTGCAGCACTTCATTTAGATTTGTCTTTCGCTTGGCATTCGGACGTTGTGTTGTAATAGTAAAAATAAACGCAATCATAGCACGGAGCAAGTGATGAAGCTCAATGGCCGAAGCTACGGCTTGCATGTGCAGCACAGCACAACCTCCCTTCACAACACTGGGCGCGGTCATGCACACGTAAAGTACGTTAGAGGCTCATACTGTTTGCCATACAGCCGGCACTCGCTGCTCTGCGATGCTGCAATAATACTCACAACAGCTTCGTTCATCGGCACCGTTGGCACAGTCCTCGATGCCGTCACACTTGCGCTCCTGTGACACGCACTGCGATCCTCCGCCGCACCTGCCCAGGAGCAAAGGTTTCCTTAGTTTCATTAGGTTAGAATAGATATTGGGTAATTGGTAAACTAAGAAACCCATTCAGAACGAGGAATCGGCGCATAGATTTCTTACTCCTCCGAGACAGAGTACTTGGTGTGTATATAGTGAGAGGAAAGAAAGGAAACACTGTTAATTGTCTATCTTTGCAACGATATAACATCAGAGGGTTAAATAACGGCAACTAAAAGTTTAAAAAAATAAACAAAAAACACACTGAAACAGATTTCACCACGCACTGTACTAAATGGTATAAAATCAATTACCAATATTACTTTTTGCGACAGACATCTTTCCGATTAGTTTACATCTGAGTCAAATACGTTTATTATATGCTTCATCTAAGTCTGCCTCGTCAAAATGTCACCCCTTCTCATATTCGTAATATTATTCACTAATAGGCTTTTTTGACATTTTGGGGCACAGATTGAGGGTGATGGCCACAACAGCACCAGAGTCTGCACACTCTTGCTATCGAAAATATTTGGGCATTAATTTCCAACAGTTCAGATCCAAGAAAACCTGCAGGTTTGCCGCGTTTCCTCGGATTACAGCTCGTTTATCCAAATAATTCAGTTTTACAATTCCACCATCATAACGCTGGCGTTGCAAAGGTGATGCGCCATTGATATATTCCGAAAAAATATCACGTCACTGCGAAGTCACTACGGCGTCGAGTTGTACATGAGTGGTGCAGCAGTCCGGCAGAAACTCTACCTTTCAGCAATATATGTGGAGGAAGGATAAAGACAGAGTGACATCACCCTGACTTACTATCATTCAGTGTTCTGGGCTCCAGCTAGATACTGCCAGCAGATGTAGCTAGTTCTAGCGTGTAGCGTACGTGTTTGTGGTCTTAAATTCATAAGGGAGCAGCCAACACTGCCGTCAGCATGAGCAATAGCTCTCCAATAGAACTGCAAGTGGCAACTTTCAGAGTGGAAATCACATTGGATCTATGTCTTTCCAACTCATGTCTTAGCTTGAAGCATGCATGGTTGACGAAGTAAGCAAAACGAATCCACAAGAATACATCACCAAATACGTATATATCTACAACCGAAGACAGTAAATTTGTAACTTTTAGTATTCAGATCTGAGAGTGGTCTTCATGGATAAATATACGAAGCTCATTTCTCATGCTTAAACAATAGTTAAGGAAGAACCAAACAGCACAGACAAGGTCACTTTGTTAGCAAAATAAAACATGATACTATGTCGAGTATAATATAGTTTAGTCTTCATATCGGAAACTAGAACTGGTCCATAAATCCTTGATTTCAAGTCTTATGCTTAGCTGTAAGAAGCCCAAATAACAGAGGAAATTAAAATGAAAAAATGAAAGGAAACGATGTATACTATTGGGAGACTCACTGGACACTCATTTGTATGAGTATTAAGGTGAGCTTAGATTTGGTATGACTCCGAACTAGACCTATGCTTCCAAGAGTGAATTTCACCTGTGTTGAACTGGATTAAGCTGTGGCTGCATTAGCATCAAAATATAAAACTATAGACTCAATATGCTCTAGGAGTACCTTTAAACTAATCCAGATGTTACCTGAAGTATCCAGGTGAACAAGAGGCGCAGTTGTCTTCGTCTGACATATCGAGACAGTCCACAACGCCATCGCACACTCTTTCGGCCCAACCTTTGAGCACCAGCTCTCTGGAACATCCTGCGTGCAACAACAGTGGAGTTATAGTTATAGTCCGAAAGTTTAAGCCTCCGCTTCCGAGCGGAACGATGTCACAGAGGAAAGAACAAGGGACATATAGGTCTAGTATGTCGATAGAAACGAAGGTGTTCCCACACAGGATCAACGTGCATGGGAACAACAAGTCGGGAAAGAAGAGGAAGAACAGACTAAAGCATGAGCAAGTAGGAGTATGAAATTGGAAAGGAAACAAAGTGGGTACGAAAGGCTGACGTACCGAAGGCCTAGCTACAATTAGAGTGGATTAAGTGTTGAACAATAATCTGAGGCCGTATTCTGGAGGAAGCCCAAGCCTAGATTTCGGTTCAGCTCTTGCGTTGGTTCAGTTTGCTAAAGGAAAGTGAGAAGTTATAAAGCAATCTTTAGTATTTATATGCAGTGTTTCCCGCTATGGATAAGTAGTGTTCTATTCATACGCTAAAAATGGCGTGAAAGTACAGTGAGGCAGAAAAATGGAGAGTGGAAGCTTTCTTTAAACATGGCACCATTTGAGTTCGTCAAATTCATTGTAATTCCTAGTAATAAGAACAGGAACTTTACGTCGTATTTGGATGTTTAAATTACTTGAGTAGTGTGCTGAGTACTCACAGTGCAAATAAAGACACTTCTTTGCACGCCAGCTATAATAGTCCAGGCTCTGGGGGGGGGAGGGGGTGTCGGTGTACGTTTCTCTTTTACAGCTCTACCATGTATACTCTTATCTCATATGATAAGGACATTAAGAAAAAGTTGGTTAGAACTTCCGCACTCGGTACATTTTTGAGAGGGCACGGGGGGGGGGGGGTCAAATTATTAATTGTGGATTGATTGTTCTAAAACTTGATCAGAATACGTATTTTTGCATAAGAAACCCATTTTGCTCCCACAATGTTTTTGATTTTAGGCCTTATTTTTTGAGATAATGGAGTTTGTAAATAGATATAGATGTATTTTTTGGCAATTTCGAATGAATAGAAGTCAATGAGTTGTCATGCTAAAAAAAGTGCAGTTTTGAATTCTATGAAACATTTCTAACAAAGCTATAGAGTCGGATTTTCCATTTTTGTCTTCATGATATTTTTTTACCTCACCTCATAACCTAATCCCTTGTTTATTCCATATACACTAGCGGGCAAAATAAGAGAACGATTTCCATTATTTGAAAATAAAGTTTAACCATGTAGAGCAGGTTAATGAGTCCTTTTCATGAGGCCTTAAGAAATGTATTTAACATACTTCTACAAAATATCAGGACAAACATAACTATATTTAATACATTAGAGTAATCTAACAAACTATAACAAAAATTGAACAGTGCAAAATAAGAGAACGATCGTCTCTAAATACAATTTTACAAACAAATAACACGGGCCAATGGTCAATTTTAGGTTTAGAACAATTAGTATGGAGTACTAAAACCTTTATTTTCAATAACTTTAGCACAGCGACGATTACACGACATCACAAGGTTCTTACAAAACTCTGGAGTTATTTTTGTTCATTCCTCTTCAATTTTAGTCTACAGATCCTTTACTGTTAATGGTTGTCGTTCTCTTACATTGTCACCTATATTTTGAATAAATTTTCAATAGGATTAGGTCCGGGCTTTGGGCAGGCCACTTCATCACTTCGATATTCTCTCCCGCAAAATATTCCTTCACTTTCTTTGCAGTATGGCACGGGGCATTGTCCTACATAAAAATTGCTGGCTGATTTGGTGATGATCGTAGAGATGAGATAACAAATTGCTGTACAAGATTGAGATACGCATTAGTAATAACGGTTTCTTTAATGGACACCAAAGGTCCAACTCCTTCAGATGAAAACATGCCCCACACCATTACGCTACCTCCCCCATGCTTTACAGATGTTTTGACACATTTCGGGTTCAGCCTGTCACCTGTTGCACGTCTNGAAAACATGCCCCACACCATTACGCTACCTCCCCCATGCTTTACAGATGTTTTGACACATTTCGGGTTCAGCCTGTCACCTGTTGCACGTCTAACATACCGTCTGCCATCAGATCCAACCAAATTAAACTTACTTTTGTCGCTGAAATGCACTCTTTCCCAATCTCCATCTCTCCAAACGATGTGCCTCTCCTCATATTCAAGTCTTGCTTTCTTATGCTTCTTTCTGATAAGTGGTTTAGTGGCAAGACTGCGTGCCTTTAACTCACATGCATTGAGGCGACGAGAAACTGTATAGCGAGACACTTCTATGTTGTTATTGACCTTCAGCTTTCTGAAAATTCCCGCCGCAGTTGCGAAAGCATCCTTCAGGGTATAGCGTTTCATAATCGTATCAACTCGTACGGTGGTTTTTCGAGGGCGGCCAGCAGATACCGGTGATTCCAGCAGTTTCTTTCATCATAGAGATTCAAAGCACGAGACACAACGCTTTTGGATCAGTTTACCTCTCTTGATATGGCCGAAAGAGTCATTCCTGAGGAGCTGTGCTTAACAATTTCTTCCCGCAGCTCAGGAGTAACTTTCACGTGAGGTGCCATGTTTTTAGAATAGTGTAGTCGTAAGAGTAGCAGTTCTAGAAGTCATGTACATGAAATTGAATGTTGCCAGATGGCCGGGGTAAATGTGAGAATGTTTTAGAGACGATTGTTCTCTTAATTTGCACAGTTAAATTTTTGTTATTGTTTGTTAGATTGCTCTAATGTATTAAATGTATTTTTATTTGTCCTGATATTTTGTAGAATTATGTTAAATATATTCCTTAAGGCCCCATCAAAAAATTCCTTAACCTACTCTACATGGTTAAACTTTATTTTCAAATAATGAAAATCGTTCTCTTATTTTGGCCGCTAGTGTATTTTAGCTAGCGATCGCAACGAAATAGACTAGAGCACTATAAGAGCGCATACCTCCGCAAAGCAAGGCAATGGCAACGAAAAATTCAAATTAGCGATGAAACCATGATTTTCTTTGCATCAAGTCCAAAATCTAATCATTTGTGCCTTTTGATAGTGTCAACACCTTCTGCAATTTTCTGGAAGATCCGCTCATAACTTTCTGAGTTATGCTGCTAACAAACATTGTGACAAACATGAGTCAAACATACAAACGAATCAACCGATCTGCACCAAAATTTAATCATTTATGTCTTTTAGCATGGCTAACAATTCCTGTAAATTTCTATTCCATCTCTTTGGAACTTTTTGAGTTATTGCGCAAACAAGCACAACATTAAACACAGCAACAAATACACAACAGAACTAACAGATCATTGCAAACAATTTGGTTATTTACTCTTCGTAATAAACCTAACAACTCATGTAAATTTAATGAAACTCCATCCATAACTTTTTGAGTTATAGCTTTGACAAAAATGAAGCAAACTAACAAACGGATGAACGGATCTTCACCAAAAGTTAGTCATCTGTTTCTCCTAACATACCTAACAATCCCTGTAAGTAACCTTTTGAGTCATCTTGACGACAGACAGACAAATCCGACGCAAACATTGCCTCTTTCGCGGAGGTAAATATGGAGAATCCGACTCCATCATTTTGTTAAGAATGTTTCAAGGATTCTAAAACTGTCGTTATTTTTTTTCTAGCATGAAAAGTCATTGAGTTCTATTCGCTTGAAATTTCCAAAAAATGAATATAAATTTATATATAAATCCAATTATCGTAAAAACTAAGGCCTAAATTCAAAAAGTTGTAGGAGCAAAATATATTTCTTTCTCCAAAATACATATTTTGAGTATATTTCAGAGCAATCGGTCCACAATTGATCATTCTAAGCCACCCCCCCCCCCTGTCCTCCTCAAAATGTACTAGGTGCAAAAGTTCTACCCAATTTTTTTAATGTCCTCATCCTATGGAATAGGAAAATGCATGGTAGAGCTGTGAAAGAGAAATGTACGCAGACATATCCCAAAGCCTTGACTAATATCAAGTTCATAGGTTAGTAGACAGCCAACGCACTATAGTATCCAGGTAAGACACATTCTTGATATAAATGCATGTGTACGGCCCTTACTGTAATGAATGGTGGATTTTACGTGTAGCAGGACATTTATTCACAAGATGCTAAGAGACAGTTCCCACCCATTACTAATATGAAGTATGCTGCAAGAAATTTAAAAAAATCCTTAGAAATAATACTATAGTAATAAGCTAAGACTCACCTGGTTTTGCGGTGCACTTGTGCCCATCTTGAAATAGGGGGAATTTTCCACAGTCGATTTTGAGGCGCAGGTGGGGAGGCAGGCGAGTCCTGCACGCACCCATGACTTCCTCACAGAAATCCCGGCATGGGGGGATGAGTTCATCTTCGAATGTCCCCCTGAAGAATAGAAAAAATAACGGTGAAAACTGTCTGCACTATCACTGTATAGAATTTAATACAAAAATAGTCCTAAATGTGTCGCGACTGTAAAAATTTCTAATAAAAATATGAAATAATACTAAAAGTTTATTACTATCACTGTAAGAAAATTCAATACAATAATATAAAAACTGTGCCAGCACTATCACGACAAAGAAAAAAAATCCACAAATATTTCTGAATTATTTTAATGCCACCACTTAGCAAGTAAAATTATAAATCTTTTTACAGTGATAGTGTAAAGTTGAGAAGCATCGGATGCCTATACATTTTCGAATCCACAGCACACTAGTGAGAAAGTTCCCTTTGAAAAGTTTACGAAAGAACTGTAAAATTTGAGGAATTTTCCTCGTAAAGTTGTTAGACTCGTCTGTACTGGTCACCATGAATAGTTAATCTAATAGGTATCTTCTACGTATAGCAAAGCTAACCTCTGCCGTCGTCTGGACCCCTATACTCAACTAGCACCGATCTCTGTAGGAACTGACAGGTTCACTGCTAGCTCATAGTCGCTAACTTAACTCTCGTCCAGTCTGTCTTTTAATTGTTATAAAGTCACAACAAACTATACAGTCTGTGAATTGCTCGGCACAGTCCAGCTGAGTACTGAAGCGTAATATAATCTGGCAGCGTAATGGAAGCGTTGGCCTTTGATG
The DNA here is from genome assembly GCA_001587735.2 of Parhyale hawaiensis. Taxonomy (NCBI): domain Eukaryota; kingdom Metazoa; phylum Arthropoda; class Malacostraca; order Amphipoda; family Hyalidae; genus Parhyale; species Parhyale hawaiensis. The sequence goes on along the minus strand of LQNS02278101.1, from coordinate 8,926,915 downwards.
AGTGTTGTGTTCCTGACGACAGTAAACGAGTTATTCATAGCGAAATGTGTTATTTTACTCTAAGGCTTCTTTATCCCATTATATTAATTTGGAATCAAATTGCAGCGAGACAGCGTAGTCTTGCACAATTAGGGTTTAAGATATTGCAATATCCAATATAATCGTTACTGTGATGTCATAATTGACCTGAAAAGACTTGATTTAAAACTAACAATGCTGTTTACGATTGCTGTGGGATTTATTCAGCCATCAAGTCTTGTTCATACGTAAGCCTTTCTCTAACAGTAGCTTGAGATTATTCTGACAATAATCGAATTGCAAAGCATCACCGTTCACACGCACGGGTCATAATATTATGTTCCCCTAGGTCTGCCTGATCGTGAGACCTTTTTCGTTACGGTGTTGAATAAGATCCGAATATTATTTTGTAGTACACATATCGTATGATATCACGCTCAAATCGATGCAAACTTACGGTACAGCTGGACTGCATTAAAAATTCAGCAAAAAATCACTAATATCGTCAAAGCAAAAGAAGGGAAATTTCCAAAGTTAACTGACTGGATGACTAACATTTTATCAAGCAGTTGTGTGTCTACCAAAAAATTTACTAAAATGAGAGCCGTCACGTGAGTTGGCTGAGGCACGGCGTTGCTTTGCAATGCTTCCATTATCGTGGGAATGTCCTCACGCTCTGTTAATCAAAGGCTCACTCGCGAGCCTCTCTTTAGGCGCATGATGCAGTCGAGTATATGACTGTCTATGTCGACCACCATGAGGAACTAATTTATGGCTAGTTATACTCCGAGAACTACAGTCTAATTATTCTCGAGAACTGCTGGCAAGAAGGATGCAAAATGAAGACTGGTGAACATTTTCTTAAGACCTTTATGACAATATTGGGAGTCACCTGATCTCTTGGCTACTGAGCCGAGGCCACCAATGTGCACGACTTATTCATGAGACGAATTATTCGTGAAGACTCTAGCAGCATTTTTGGCCTCCGTAGAAAGTACAACAGCTTCCGGAACGGTTAAAACTTCTGCTTGTGGAAATGTCACTGATGGCCACATAGCTTCACTGGATCCGTGAACAGACTTGGCCATGACAGAACTATGCAAATTACGTAGTTCAGCAGCCCACTTGGTATTGGCTAACAAGCAGCGTAGAAATTACCCTGGTCAGCAAACATTTTGCGTCCCTGATATTTTCACCTGTGAGCTCATCAGTTTCATTTCATGATTTCAAATTTGAAATAGATTTTTGTCTATCAAGCCCCATTTTTAAATAATTATCTGCTGTTTCTTGAATTTCATTAGTGCTAGTTCTGCATAACGAATGACCTGCTGGGAGCATTGAGTGGTTTTTCATGATCATCGTATTATCATACTAGATCGTCAATGGTAAGTATCTAAAAACCCGACGTACTAGCCGAGTACCAATTAAGTACCGAGCGACGATCATCGTCTAACAGCGAATTACCAGCAGCGCCATTATTGCCATGAGCTATTCTAAAACGCTTTTTGTGAAGTTGTTCATCCGGAAGACGTCTCGCTAGTAAGAGTAGGGTATCTCTTCATTAAAATTCAACTCTGCCATGAAGGCATGCGTGGGTCTCGTCACCATAAGCGATACCAGAATTTATTCGACACAAGTCGTGACGACGAACTATAGGTGTTCCGACTCGGTGGCATCTATTGACTGGATTTCAGCAGTAATTAATGGAATAGTTTTTTTTTTTAACTCCGCAGGCCGTTGCAAACCAAGAGTACACCTGGGCCGATCAGTGGGTGCAAAAATACATGCAGTACAATACAAATCAGGGATCATCTAATGTGTGGATATGAAAATTTAATTATGATTCACAATGATTGCATTATGGTCGATGGCCCAGCTGTTCGTACAGTTGTGTATAGTATCTGTATTTCCATGAAACATGGCAGATTCCACGAAAGGAGCAGAATGGACTAACTTGATTGACAGCCCACTCCTTGTACATTATCGAACGGTTAATTCTGTTACTATTAATAAAAATATTTGCACTACTATATGGGTCCAAAAATGATTTATTGTTAAAGTAACGAACACATTAAATTTATCAGTTAGAAACACAAATTAATCAGCAGAGGCCATCGGTGGGATACCACAATACGTAAGATCGGTTTTAAATCATTTTGTTTGCTGTCCTAAGATGCACAGATTTTCGCTCACCGATAATCAGCACTGATGAATTTGAGTTTTTAGCGATAAATAGATTTGCTGCAGCACCATGAGCAGATTTCTTCGTTCTTGAGGTCCCTACGATAGTTAGAATACATATTTTTGAAATGTTATCAAACAGCCGTCGGACCTATTTGTGACCTTGAATGGCCTGTCAGTTAATTATTGAAAAGTGGATTGCGTGGATTGCGCCTCCGTACACGTAAATTCACTGCTACAGGCACTAACATCTTTGTCCATGAGCAGGTTACATACAGATAATGAAAGTGGCGTATTAGCTAAACTAACCTGGACGTTGGCTGACTGTACTTGTGACAGTCAGGCTGCAAAACCTCGCACATGAATTCCAACGCCAGCGGATGACAGTCAGAGTCAACCATTTCCCTGTGTAGACACAATAAAAAAAATTTTAGCAAAGAAGACGGCAGCCATAAGTTGAGTTGAGTTACTTGAGGCTCTTCGGAAAAAGTCCAGGTGACGTTGTTCAAGTTTCTAGACGCAGATATCTAGGCACTACATCATGACATAATTTAATCTAAAAGATGCATTATAGGCTCAATTCTATGATGAAGTTTATTATTTATTCCGAATTCAATTTTGAAATAATGGGAACGCAATAATCTAGTTTTATCCATGGGGGAGGGGGTGAGTTGCTAGAGACAGCGTCAAAGATGAACCAGTGTCAAAGAAGCCGTCGACAGTGACCACACAAGATAATATTGATCGTGTGCTTAAAATGATGATGACGGAACGCTGCTATTTCATCTGAGAGCGATACTGAGGCTGGCTCGTACTCATATATCATTGCCAGGATGCTCAGTGCTGTTCGTTCACCACTGATAGAAATGTTACCAAGTCAAATGCAGAAATTTAACCCACACAATAACCAAGTTCTAGAAACTCGGTCAGAGTTCAGCGTGCCAATACTAGGCCCTCACTGTCACCAAGTTCTAGACACGAGGTTACAAGTTCAATATGAATAAACTAGGAAAACACAATGACGAAGATTAGAACTCAAATCTCAAATTGTTAGTTTGAAATTATGCACACAGAGTGACCAGCAAGCACTGTAAATCAGACCAGTCATAATGATAAAGTTGCAGGCAGCAAGTTTCAAATAAACAAAGCAGAAACTAGGTCCACATAATGACCAAGTTCCAGTAATCGAAGTTCAAGGTATATGGAGGAGTTGGTACACACAGTGACCAAGTATGAAGTGTATTTCCCAATTGAAGTGAGAAAATAAATCTAGGCGCTACACCATGGCCAAGTTTATGGAACATATTGAGAGGCACGGAGAGTGACCAAGTATGTAACGCAGGGCCTAACTGGAAACTTTTGAAATTTAGGTGCTACACCATAACCGAGTTTAGGGAACATGATTCAGAGGCCCAGAGAGTGACCAAGTAACAATGTAGAGCAGCTTCCAATTCAAGACATTTATATCTAGGAGCAATACCATGACTAAATTTATGAACCTAGTTCAGCAGCACAAACAAAGAGCGACCAAAATAATATGCATCGGGATTCCGAATTGAAGACGCAGAAATCTAGCTGCTACACTGTGATCAGGTTTAGGGAACATGATTCAGAGCCCTAAAGAGTGACCAAGCACCTATGCAGCGCTGTTCCCAATAGAAGGCACAGAAATCTAGGTGCTGCACTGTGATCAGGTTTAGGGAACATGATTCAGAGCCCTAAAGAGTGACCAAGCACCTATGTAGCGCTGTTCCCAATAGAGGGCACAGAAATCTAGGTGCTGCACCCCGGCCAAGTTTATGGAACATGATTCTGAGGCCCAAAGACCTGGCGTGCATTGCCTTTCCACAAGCCCTGACTCCGGATGCGGCGACGCTAATATGCGTGCCTGAGCGCTTATGAGCGACGATGTCTGGTGCTTTTTGCAGCAGACTTTTTCTTTTGTTCTTGTGGGGAATTTTAGGCTAAAGTTTATTGCAGTTAGTCTTGAGAGACGTGGGCTGTGTTGACGCCAGTTATAAGGGAATGTAGCGCAAACAATGCTAAGAAAATGCAAAGAGCTGTCGTAGACGACGACCTCGTACAGCCGCAGGAGGCAGCCCTGGAATGGCTTCTCTTCAGGCCAAAGCTAAACATCTTGCTGAAGGTTGGTTGTTTGCTTCCATGCGATAAGTAACATCGCTAGTGTACTTTTCACGGTTTTCTAGGGCTTATGGAAATCTGTGGATATTTGGGGAATGGCAGACAGAGATGTTCGATCCATATTGCAACAAGTCTTTCGTTAATAGTAAACAGCAAAGTGTGCGATAATCCATATTCCGATACAACTTGCACTCATCGTGAACAGTACATAATGTATAGTGTACGATATTCCTCTTGTGGACATTGCATTTTTACGCGATTTCATTTGCTACAGACGTCTCGATATGGATGGCACCAGGTTGTCCTTATCTCAACTTCTCATCCTCGCCGCATAATATAATCGTATTATTTGATGTATTAAAGACTACTGGGCTTGGTTGTGACACCTTTAAATCTTTTACACATGTAAAAGATGCATTAAAATTTACTGTACTGTGCATGTGCGAGTTGAGATTCATTTCACATTGTAAGGCGGAACTAAGGTTTCCAGGTCTGACTTGTCCAGATCTTTGGACGGGTACGATGACTTCCGCCCGTTGAATCGATTTTTAGGTGATGGCAATTAAACGATTATCCTTGAGATTTCTAAAAACAGTCTTACTTTGTACAGTGGAGTTTTCAGCAGGCTCGACGTCATTGGGTTGTTTTTTGACACTTACAACACGATTTGAAGTGGTAAAGGCAGCGCTCCTATCTGACGTTGACGTTTCGGACAGGTTAATCCTCAAAGTCTTAATTTCGCCGGCTAGTAGAAAGCGCCTTACAACTTTGAGCTGTGTTCTCATTTGTTTATTGTTTACTTTCTTGCTGGTTTGTATTACAGTACTGCTTGGGCCCTACATTTTTTTCTTACTGTGGGAAAATAGCGCCTCGTGTTTACATGGTTGAAATTAGTGAGGCTGGTGCTCAGTTTCTTACTTGGATTAATGCAATTTCTCTATAGAGTAGAAGAGGGCCTTCAGATCCGAACTTAGGGTTCACATGTTGTACAAGTGTCAAACCTCTGAGCTGAGTCGAGATGGGACAGAACATGTTAGAATAGGATGGAATGGTAAACGTATGAAAATTAATAGCATCAGGTCGTCTAGTGGACACATGAAACATCTACTGCACTTGGTATGAAAGTAACAAAATCTACTGAGCTTTACGTAGGCACAATATAATCTACTGTCTATGGTATGGGCAAAGTAAATTCTACTGTACTTGGTACGGATGAATTAACATCTCCTGAGCTTGGTACATGGAAATGTGAACCATTTCGCGACGGATGACGCACCGATGTCAAAAGGCTCGCTCCATAAACATTTGCTCCCGATGACGGATCCCTTTCAGGCTTTATAAACCCCTCGTGTTCATTGGCGCTGAAGCTACAGAACAAAGACGTTACTGTACTCTAGTTTGAATCGAGATCCCATTAAGAAGCAGTAATATCATCCTCACCTAATGTGCGGTAAGTCTTTTTCTACATCTCCAATGCTCTCGTGGTTCATGAGGTTAGGGTAGGTGGTGACATTGTGGTGCAGCGTGGAGCAGAAGGGGAGAGTGAGTTTGGAACACTCTCTTGGAGGAGGCGTGGCCAGCACCCTGGAGCTCTGCGTGGAGAACCTGCTGGGGTAGTTCACCCCAACTGACGCAATGCCGACACTCTCTGCCGTTTGGGCAGGCAGGCTCACATCGGTTGGCAATGTGGATGCGTTTTGTCGCGTCAAAGTTCGTTCTGTAACAAATATGATACACTTTTTTAACTTTCTAGTGTTCCCCTAAATAGCCATGTTTACTGATATGGCATTTTTTGAAAGATTACCCAATGGGTCTAGTAGCAATTAAGAATTTTTTTCTTTGGAGGCTCAGGAGGATAAATAATTTTTTGTAGGCATGACATTTTAGAAACGTAACTAACTGATCCCAGTAGACATTAATGGAATAACCCCTATAAAACAAGTACTTTCGTGGGAATATCACTTCTTGCAACATGACAAAATTGTCTCAGTAGGAATTTAAAGGGTCAACTTTTACAATAGCAATTAAGATATCAATTTTCGAGGTTAAGAAATCTTTGGTAAGCGATGAAATTGTTATCTTGGGCGTTAAAAGGTCATGTGAAAACTCTCAGGTGTGCTTAAAAAGTACAGAGTATGCAACAGCATAACGCATTATCAACAACACATGCTCAGGAGTACACGACCCTAGGAAAGATCAAAATACCTTCAATTTCAAGGCTCTCTTCGTCTAAGAGGAGTCCAGCAAAGGCGTCAGAATTGGACTTGCGTATCTCTGAGAGCAGGACCATGTAGAGGTCGGCGGCATCGAGCCGGAGCTTCTGGGCGTTGATGTGGAGGTTAAAATGGACAACCAACGAGTCTTCCTCTCCTCTGTGGGAACAAAAAGCATTTTATACATGGATGTGAAGTCTAGTGCAGGCAGCTAACGAGTCTCCTTTTGCACCTAGTGAAGAGTAAGGTTTTGACAACTTATTGGGAAGGTTAATTCGACTAGAAGCTCGTTTTCCCTTTTCCTCTGTGGCATTGTATGTTATTTTTAAGCTAACAATGAAAGTCAAGAGTGTAGATATTGCCAATTAGTCTCTCCGTGCTATTAGCGAGAAGGGATTCCTGTGCTAGAACTCGGCACCGCACCAGTGTGGCACAACTATTTCGGACTGAGTGAAGGTGTGGTAAGCACCATTGGGCAACTCACCTTTCCAAGGCTACTATTTCAGACCGAATGAAGCGGTCTCAGAGCACCACTCGGCAACTCACCGGTCCAGTGCAGCTATTTTAGACCAAGGGAAGACGTCACAAAGCACCACTCGGCAACTCACCTGTCCAGTGCAGCTATTTTAGACCAAGGGAAGACGTCGCATAGCACCACTCAGCTACTCACCGGTCCAGTATAGCTATTTTAGACCAAGAAAAGACATCGCAAAGCACCACTCGGTAACTCATTTGTCCAGTGCAGCTATTTTAGACCAAAGGAAGACGTCGCAAAGCACCACTCGGCAACTCACCTGTCCAAGGCGACTATTTCAGACCGAATGAAGGCAATTTTCAATAGCGACGTAGAGTAGATTCGATCGACCCGCTGCTGGAAGGCCTTGAGTGTGGCTGCATATTCTTGGCTCGCTGTGTCGGAGAGCGCGTCCCTCCAGGGAGCCTCGAATTGCTCTGTGTTTTGATCGAACATGCTCCATCTCGCGCCACTTGCTCGTAACGAGTTTGAACTCCTGCCATGAGCCGAGTTACTGGAAGTGACTCTGGAGTTGGTCGAGTGGCCCAAGTTGCTGCGATTGTTGCGGGCTGTGCTATCCCTAAACCGCTCGGCTCCGCTGTCGCGTCTCAGACCGTAACTCTTGAGGGAGGTTATGCTGCTGTCTACTCCCATCACCCGCAGCTTGCCTTTAAAAACTTGCTCATTTCCAGGTTCTTGGCCTAGAAATTGATCTGTGGAAAGAAAGAGAGCGATGAGAGCAGGAATCTGATAACAATCCTATAATGTTATGCTGCTCGTGGTTCTAAAAGGTATAGGTAAAGTCATCCCGACCGTACCCCCAACTGGGAAATCCACAAGCACTGGTTTGTGCAGCAAATATAAGCCAATAGGACCCAGAGGAGTATACGGTTGCAGTTTGCCACAGACCGTCTAGAGCTATGGCGCCAGTGGCGGAAGGCTCCATGCGACAATCTGCGCCCCCACCCCCCGACCCTCCCCATTTCTGGTAAAGGTTGGTAAACCCACAGCAGTACGCAGACCGAATGCTGACTGATCACGTCAAGCGCCGCGAAGAACTTGCTTACTTCGTAGAGAGGTTTAAACTTGCAGCCTTGAGAGTTAATGTCAGAACCTTTAGTCTGCTGCTACTACGGGTCTCCCTTCATTGTCAGTTTCAGTTTAAATGCATTCAGTTTAAGATAGGGGAAAATAGAGCGTCAGCTACGGTCTCGGGATCTATAGTTGTTGGTTCGAAGCTGCTACCTACTCTTCACAGGTCATAAATTTAAATATGCGGTCTGATATGGAGTAATACTCTAGCTTTAGCAAGGGTCTAGGGGTCAATGAAAAATGAACTTCTCGTGTGTGGAATTTCCCCAAGTCGCGGCTACTTGTCTTCATATGAACAAAAATATAAAACAAATAGTATGGCTAATAATTTACAATCGTGGATAAGGTTCATGGACTGGGCTCTTGACCCAAAAATTGATCTGTGAAAAAATAAATAAATAAAAGGCGTACTGGGGAGTGAAAAAAGCGGACGCGTTATGAAAAAGTAACATATTGTGTAACGAATAAGCCGAGAATGTTATGACTCAAACAAAAAGTAGCGGCTGCGTTGCGAATACTGCACAATAAAAAGCAGCAGGCGTTGCAATTCAGGAAGCGCACAGGAATGTTAAGAATTATGAAACTGTAGGGGAGAGTAATGACCCAGGAAAAGCAAAAGGTTATTATGATGCAGTAGAAAAATGGCACAGTATGGCAGCGCTAAAAAGGAACGTGTTGCACTGCGGCTTCAGCAACTACAGACAACACTGCCGCCCACCAACACCACTGCCACCAAGACGCAGTATTGGCATGAAGTGCAATGGCCGGTTTGGGGGCAGTGCCCCTCCGCCACGCCGCCAGGGAGAGCGCCAGGTGCATGGGATTGCTTTCGCCCATCGATTGCTCGCTAAGACACGGCCTGCATACAGAGCGATGCTGCATAAGATGGACGCTGTGTTGTGCCAAATACAAATAATGGAAAAGCTCCAGATCACGCGCTCGATTTTGAGGAGCCCTTCGATAGAAGAGCTGCTCGACGAGGGAAGAGAATGTGGACAGAATCCTGACGGAATGGGGAGGATAAGGCGGCAATGCGGGTAGGAAATGGCATGGCTATATGGAGGTACTGGTGGGTGAATGCGATGACCATGCATTTGATTATTAAGGACAAATACGAACTTTGATTTATATTTGGCCAAGCTTTCGGCATGCAGGTCGAATTAGTGCCGAAAGCTTGGCCAAAAAAATTGAAGTTTGTACTTGTCCTTCATGACCGCATGTGATGAACCTCGACAGACGTCCAGGAACATTTTCAATACCTCGTTGAAGAATATGTGTATAAGCATTAGCGAGCTATGACTGACATTATTATGGGTTTGAAAGGAGATTTATTTGCTGGGGTGTTGTTTTTGAAAAAAAAAATTACTTCGATATGGATATTTCACAATTACTTCTGACGAATGAGATAAGTGGTGTAAGAATAAAGTTATAAGCTATGAAATAGAGATGGAGGGAAAAATTTTAAATAGATGTGCATGCGCTTGTTGGTTGTAGGTGAAGAAACTGGCCGTAAACTATAAGAATATGTAAATAAAATAATTGGATGCACCTATTGTGTACCAGTCTGGCTCGATAGTGATGGATATAGCAAGAGGAAAAAGGATATAAGAAAGAAACGGAAGAGAGAGAGAAAGAGAGTAAAAATAATCAAACAGGAAAATAATATAAAAACAGCCACAATTGGTGACAAAAAAGAAAAGATAAAATTGGGAATAGGAGAAGTAATGGAACCCAAAAATTAGAATTGACGGAAATTGTGACAAGGGTGAATGAATGAAGTATTATGAAGGAAGGGTAGAAATGAAGCGGTGAACGTTGGAAGAAAATTGGAAATATAACGAACTAATCTAGACTTGGGGAAGCATTGCAAAATACTTTCAACCAAGTTTTCGAAAACAGTGATTGAAACATGAGCCTTAGTCAGATAAAATTAATTCGAAGAGTTGAAGTTCAGACTCTTCAGCCGAAAGAGGTTCAAGGCAGAGATACAGCACAAGAGAATGAAGGCTGTCATTTTCTTAACTAAAGACTTCAATAATAGTGGCTCTTCTGCTGCAATCGTGGTGTACATGGTCAAGTTCTCTGAGACGAAAGAACGGTATCCATTGCAGATGAGATGAAAGGTTACATTGGCAAACTCCAAATTTTTGTGAAGGACAAAGGCTGTGATTGGCAGGAAAGTTAGTTGGAAAAATGTGCTTCTTTTCTAGTTGTAGAGGCGTTCAAGCCAAACTTCTGGCAGAAAAGATTAAGGACTACAATTGCCAGAAACCTAAGCTAGACATTCATAGTTCTTCTACTGCCAGAGGGTCCAAACTAGACCTCTGGAAAAGGAGATCAAGCACTACTATTGCCAAGAACGTAAGGTGGAAATTCGTGTTTCTTCTGCTGCCAAGGCGTCCAAGCCAAAGTTCTGGCAGAGGAGGACAGGCGTGCGGGAGCATCCAATGGCTTCCTATTATGGATGTGATCCTCCTCGTAGAGTCTCGGGATAGGACATCGCATCCACCCGAACAAGCTGGCAAGCCAACGATATGAGATGCTGGCGAGCCCAGCCGGTGAGCTTTGCATGTCCAGGAAGTAAAACTGACTTGGCTCCGTGGTAATAAAAGGAGTCACACGTCATTGCGACGCCATGATGGCTAGTGATGGTCATAAAGCAACGCTTAAAAAAATGATATTGCCCAATGGAATGCCTCAACACAGTCAGGGTGAGCCAGACCTGGAAGAATATTCGAATTGCAGGCAAGTGATGTTAATTCGAGTTGGTGTAAATAAAACACAGGCAAACGAGATATTGCCCAATGGAATGCTGCAACATAGTCTTGGTGAGATGGGTCTTGGGAGATTAAGTCAAGCTTAGTAATGGAATGAAACTTTAAGACGCTTTAATAGCGAAAATCGAAAAGTTAAGAAATGAATTTGCGGAAAATCTCGAAGATTGTCAAGAGAAGGTTTCATAAATGCATTTTTATGACATTGCGTGCAGAAAGTGTGATAGCAAAAGCTAAAGAAGATAGTAATGTAATTTAAATTATGAACTTTCATATACGCGTACATCAGTGCAAAATTTTCTGGCAATTAATAAAAAAGATATGTAATGGTCTACACGAGCCTGTATTATATATATATATATACTTTATTTGTGGTGAACTGTCTAACTGGCAGCAAGAAATGTAGTGCAAGGTCTACTCGTCCATTCATATATTAAGATGCATTTATTTTGCTGAATGATGGATCGGATGGATCGATAGAGCATCGTTTTTCATTTGTAGGTTTACCACAAAAAACTTTCGATCAACTCCAAAAACTATAGAAAAGTCAACACACAAGAAATAAAAGTATTGACTCAAAACTGTCTTACCTATTATTAATTCGTATTCGAACTTACAGTCTCAAAAACTAAAAATTTCAGCTGGTTGATTTGGATTTACTTTCTTCATCGCGGAAGCTTCAAGAAGGTAATAATGCGGTAGCCTCTTGTAAATTTTCCAACACGTCGCACTGATGAAAATTTTCACTGAAACTCGTGCATATATGCAATCACGTACTACAGATTGCTGCAACCGTAGGCCGCGTACTTTAAGTTCCTCTTGAAGTTGTTTTTAATCGCATTTTCTCGTTGCACTTTTGCAAATCCGTGATCATGTATCATGGATTTGGATTGCATGTATCTTTAAGCGTGTTGCGGAGCATCTTCATAGAAGCCTTTTTGAGCTGTATAGATACAAATTCTCCAGTATGTATAACGCTCTGTCTTTGCTGGTGCGGGTATTGGCAGCTTTAAACGATCTGTACACAGAGCTATTCTGTGATCTCGTACCTTCTTTTTTTTCATTCTTTTGTCTTCTCCACCCGCTGGGCTGGTTGCGTGGGGGTTTGTTAACCTCATGGAGTTTCTCCGTTCCTACGTTGCCAGTCTGGTGTGATTTAATAATAATAATAACGCATTGTGACGGCGGACTCCATGCATATGTCGCTGTCTCCCACCCACTAAGGAGGCTCCATAACAGAAATTCTCCGTCCGTCTCTACATGGGGCAAAAGTCTCACGATGGGTGAGAGACTCGGCGCGATCTTTTTCCTTGCACGCCAGGAAGCGATCGGGACGAACTGGGCTTTAATTTTCCTGTCAAATAATGCGAGGTGTCAGGGAGCCTTCAGCTCAAAAGGTTTTGACATTTCTCTGGATCTACTGTGTATAGGCTTGTCTAACGCTGATCTATCTAAATCGCTGTTTTTCAGAGATATTTCAGCTCAAAGTTTTTGCTATTTATTTGAACCGGTTCTACATAAGGTTTGTCTAAAACTAATACATCGAAAACACGACATTTCAAAAATCTTTCAGCTTGAAATTTTTGTTATATTTCTGTTTCTATTCTGAGCAGGTATTGTCCGAACCTGATATGTCATGGAAGAAAATCTCTAGGTTTCAGAGGTCGCTTAGCCAAAAGATTATGATATTGCAATTGATTTACTCTGTACAGGGTTTGCCTAAAACTGATAGTTAAAAATCACTCTGTTCCACGGAGCCTTCAGTTTAAAGATTTATTTATTTTCTTGGGACGTGGCCCTACTTTGAGTTGGAATGTCTGAGGATTATGTCAGAGTTTTGAAGTTTCAGTAGGAAGCCTGCAGGCAAGGTTCTGTTACTGTTCCTTGGACTGATGTGTCTTGCATGGGCTCACCAAAAGATTATATTTTAGAGTTTCAATGCCCCAGCAAGTCTTCAATCACAATTTTTAATATATGTATATTGAGCCTAACTTCTTGTAAAACAAGCCTAAGACCCGAAGCTTCTGGATACCTTGTTACCAGGAATCAAACAGGGTAACGGAAGCGCTCACGAGAAACTAGCAGCGAAAAGTGACGTCGTTAATGACGTCAGTATCGACGAACGGTCTGATCAACCTATGAGTATTTCAATTAGTTTCGCCCGAAAAATCGTCGTCAGTTGCCCTAAGCACATAAATCAATGAAGATAACACATACTAATTGAAAAAAAAAACATAATTATCAATTGAAAATTGCAGTGGAGGCTAGTGGAGACTTTCACAGCACCAGAGGCAAGATCTGGGCCGATGTGACGCCCTATTTAAGTTTATTCTTTGAAATGCATTTTATATTCAGTTTAAAGTTCTCTTCACAAAACATATTTAAATATATCATCGTAAGTTTCTTCGACTTCATTCATTCGATTTCCGGCTCCTGACTGGCGAGCTACTTCAGCTGCGCGTACCTACACACAAAAGACAGTAAAATGGTTGTCTTCAAGTACCTGTTACTCTCTGCTACCAGCGTGATACTGACGGGTCAACAGCTCTATGGTTTTGGTATTTTTCTAGCCTTACATAAGTTAGAAATTTCAGGTCTTTTATGTTGCACAAAAACCAGAGGTCAGTGGCTTTATTTTTTTCAAAGCTATTCACAAAGTCAAGAGAACTGACGCTTGCGTATTCATTCACGTGGTAAGACAACATAACGTGAAACTTATTGTTTCGTCAAAGAGCGTAGAAGAAAAGCACAACTCACCTAAATGAATTTAGTACTATTCTGCCATCTTGCTTCGCATGCAAATTAATAAACTCCGAGCCAAAAGAGCATTCAATAATAAAAGAGTACCATAGAGGCCCGAATCAAATCTATATTAATTTTATATCAGGCAGACGAGTTTTTAAATAGAATTGGCGAGAGTGGACTAAGTGCCGCACACAGAATTAAATCCTACGCTAATAATAGTTAAGGCAGACTCCTACTGTACGCTAGGCACAGCTCATAGAATAAAATCTAATATTAATAAAATCCGAGGCAGACGAGCTTGCTAATACGAGGGCCGCAGTACGCTAAGTGCAGCTCAGAGAATTAATTAGAAAGACATAAAACGACAGGAGTGAGAGGAGGTTAGCACAGGCGCAGAGGTAAGCCCAACGAATGACCAAGCCTGGGCTTATTAGGCATTCGGGTGAGCCTTTGAGCTGGTCAATGAGCCATGCGGAACTGAGGCAAGTGGAGGACTCGTGTCGGTGTCTGTGTGTGTGTAGGTGTGTACACTGTAGCTGCGTAGGTGTGTTGGTTGTGATTTAGTGTGTGCCTAAAGGTGATAGTGGGGCTGCCTACTTGTAGGATGATCTCTTGGGTCGTGTCTCTAGCACACACTCGTGTCCCTAGCACACAGTCGTGTCTCTAGCACACAGTCGTGTCTCTAGCACACAATCGTGTCTCTAGCACACAGTCGTGTCTCTAGCACACACTCGTGTCCCTAGCACACAGTCGTGTCTCTAGCACACAGTCGTTTCTCTACCACACAGTCGTGTCTCTAACACACAATCGTGTCTCTAGCACTTTTTGGAAAACCTACGAAGTAAGAAAAGCTATACATATCCTCTTCACCCAACGAAGCCTCGCAGCTATGGAGAAAAACAGCCTTATGCAGCGTTAACAAGTAAATATTTGAATCAGGAATTGCATCTATTGTAAGTGCCAAGAGGTGAATTTTGATCGGGAGTAACGTTCTCTGTTAACCCTAATCCGACAGGCCTAAATAAGGCGGCTCGTAGGAAAAGCATTAATTGATACCTAAAGAAAAATTGACACTCGGTTGTATAGGGTTAAGATTTATATTAATACAAAATGAATGATCAAAATTACATTTATTTGCCCTTAACTGCTAAAAACTAAATTTCAAAGGTATGAATTGCCAATGGCAGCATGAACAAGCAATATCGCAAGGCAGGTCAGTCAGATTTCGTTTTTTTAAAAAAAGAAATATAATTGGATTGTAAGGATAAAATTAAAGCGGTCAGTCCAATTTTGCAAAGTGCTGCTTACTCGAATGGGACATTTTCAACAGAGTTAAAATGAAGCTACAAAACAATTAAAATAAACAATTCTATCGCTTTCGATTGCTCAGGGTAACAACCCTAGCAGAAAATTCGGCAACTCCAGAAACCGTTTCATAACTTTAGCTTCTAGGGCGGTCAAGACCATTTTTAAGAGAGATACACAAGCACACTGCCAACAGAACGTTAGCTGAAACGCAAGTCTTCCTTTCGCGACCTGATTCGAAACATCTCGTGGATGCCTCAGGCAAACAGCATCTTCGCTGCACTCGTTTCCCCTCTCCTCCTCCAGTCTGTCCAATCAATCAGAGTAAAAAAGCGAAGGGCCCGAAGTTCAGAGTCTATTGTGGAGGGTTTTGAGTGAAGCAAAATAGGCGACATTGTCCAAACGAGAAGGAGACCTCGAGACGTGGCGTCTATGGTGGCAGGGGACAGCGCCTCCTGGCTTCTCTCAAAGGCTCGCTAATGAAGCTTATACAAACTTGTGAGACGGTGAGGTGAGTGCTGCTGAGGGTGCAGATCTCCTGATATTGTGGATGTGATGGTATAGATGTGATCAGAGATACTGCAGTGGCGTAGAGAGGAGAGATGAGATACTGTGATGATGCAGATATGATGCTCCAGGTGTCATAAATGGTTATACGATACAGTAAATGTGTTTGTGTTGGTGTGACAAGAAACACTGTGCTAAAGTGGTAAAGGTAAAATCGATTTAACCCCGCGCCCCACCTGGGAAATCTACATACAATGATTCACACTGCGGATAACGTCTCGCTGGGACAGGGAAGTGCCTGGCAGCATCCAACGAGAGATTGTCAGAGCCATAGCTTTAAAGATGGAAGGTATATGCATGATCACAGCGATTCCTGGACCGCGTTCGTTGCTGGATAGGCCACTGTCCTCTCATTGAACTTTTCATATCAGGAACGTTGATTCTGCTACAACCACTGTAGCAGTACACCTACGTACTGATTTCGCACTCAATGTATAGCAGGTTCGAGGTCAAACCAGGCAAGCGAGCTCTTTGCTGATACAAGTGTGCTGACTTGGCAGTAGCGGGTGAGCATAATTGCCGTGGGGATACTTACCTTCCTCAGAGACGAGGAGGGTAGGAGGGCGCGGGTCGTTAAACCTTCCGTCGAAATGGCATCCCAGTTCTTGATGGCCCTGGGTCGGCTGCAGCCGCACTAACTCCTCTGGGGCCAGTAGGTTTATATCGGTAGCATAAGCTCGTGTGTGTGTGAGTGGGTTTCCTACTTGAGGGTGCGGCCAAGTTGAATTTACCTTTGACCTTTACCTGAGCCTAGCACCACTGCACCCCACAGGCAAGGGTCCGACCCTCAGATCCCGAGATCGCGAGCTCTACGCTCCATCTACTCTGTCACTGTAGCGCAGATACAACGGTGTTAGCGTGCTTGGCGGTGCTGTGATGGCATGCACAGATGTGTTAGCGAAGGTTCAGTACGATAGATAGTGATGCCATACGTGTGATGACGCAAGGGTGATAAAGAGAAAAGGTAGTGTGATGATATGGATGTGATAGTACATGGCTAATTAGAGACAGATGATGCAGTAGCTGTGATGAAATGTGATAAGATGTGCTGAGATTTTGTAGATGTGATGCTCCTTGGACGATAAAAGATAATATATTAGAAAAACATGACAGCAAGACGGAAGAAACTGTGATAGTACTGATGACATAATGACTTTGATTTATCGATTAATGATGTCTTTAATCCGCACAAACCCCACTGAGAACACCATTCAAATTGTATATCAACATTAGTCTACGGATAGTGAAACTAAGATTTCAGTTAAAATTGATGATGCAGCATACGTTTGGTTAACTTTGATTGTAAAATATCGCATCTGGGAAGAATGTTTGGCTTAATTGGAATATTAAAACTGACAAGGTACTCTAATTATCAAGAGTATACGAATACTGTGATCAATATTCAACTTACTCCAAAGTGGAGAGAGGCTTTTGAATTATTATAGATACTGGTAAACTATGGATACGACTAATATTCAAGTTACTCCAACAGTAGAAGCAGATTGATTTCAATTTAAAGAGCGACATGACAAGCGTTATAGCTTAATGGTCTAGGATTAAAAAAGTTTTATTTATTTTATTTCAGCGATCTTTCAACAAAAACATGAACAAGTAATGAGCGGGTATTACATACTGACTAATGTTCTTCCCCTCCCCACGGCCCATTCCCCTACAAAAAAAAAAAATAGAAATAAAAATTGAAGAACTTGATCGCTTCACTAACTCTTCCTTGAATGATTTAAGGTCTCCTCGGCTAGTCCAATTCGATCCAGATAAGCTCTTCTGATTATGCTTAGCTCATCTGCAACTTCAGTCCTGAGTGTTCGAGTGGTCGCATGGGATTGAGTTTTCGGCGTTAATCGAAAGCCTAGTTACGTTTGAGAGGGCAGATAATTAAATCCTGCAGGATTGAGTTATCATCTCTTTCAAACGTAATCGTTTTGCATCTAAATCCTGGAACTTGATCCCAAGAGTTAAACTGAACGCTCAGTACTGTAGACAGGTGAAGACTAATGGCATTACATCATCGTAGTTGAAGCAGACGAATTGAACTTTGTAGGCAAGTTACTATCTGGTTCATGTTGCATGTAGTATGCTCCGCAGTGAATGGTTAATTTGCATTTATCATTGATAAATTCGATTAAATAGTATTTACTATTGATTTACACCTAATCCTAGTTAAATTGTATTTGTTTATTGAAAGAGAAAATAAATTCCACGAAGTTGAATGAATACTTGACTTACAATATAAATTCAACTATAGTAAAGGCAGAAATTCATTTTTTATGCACTGAATGCCAACGCTTCTCGCAGCATTAAAGCAGTAGCAGATTGCCCATATTTTAAACTACGTAAATAACTTACGCCATTCTCTATCCAACCTCAAATATATTCCAGCAAATGCAGAGAAAGATACATAGGATCTTGAAAGTATCAAGTTGGTCTGGCGATTTTTTTCAGCCTGAAGGACCTCATATCTGCCGCACCAGCCACAAAATTGGTTTTCAGTTCAAGAAATCAAATGAAAGGCAAAACCTTGAAGATGGAAATGAGGCAGGACTCCTACAGGTCTTCTCGGCCTCCTGATGCTATGAGGGCAGAGCGGGACCTGGACTTTAGGGAAGCGCAGACGGGGCTTCAGTCCCCTTTCTATTATGGCTGCAGCTTCGGGTATTTGAAGATCAAAGCCGAAATGACAGGGGCAGAAATAGTGGTTCATTGTAGGCCAAGCGCAAGTTAGTAGGTACTATTGATATCAGAGCGGACCATTGGGCTAGCTTTACATAGAACTTTTTCGCAATAACTCGTTACTTATACCAATATCGCGTCATAATATCATGTCATTTCGATAAGATTCGGATTCTGTGAACATATGTGTAAAAAGTATACTTTGTGGAGAAAACTGGAATGATGGAGGTTTGCTTTGTCACAAAATTCACTGCGCAATAGTTCACGTTACTAATCTCTAGATTTTTCTGAAAGATTTAACAAATAACTTTAGAATTTAAAATATTTTCAACATAAAGGTCGCTACAGCATTATTTGTTCACAAACTATAGACTGAGATTCGTTGAGCACCTCTGTGTAAAAAGTTGTGCCTTGGAACAAAATTGTAAACAAAGGTAGAGAAATCAATATTACAGAGGTTAGGCCGGACGGTAGCTCCTAAACAGACATACTATTTATGCAGTTTTTTATACAATTCTTGAAGAGAATCGGAATTCAGCATAAGGCGGTAAAGAAATATGCTTTTCCCGAGGTAAACTGCATACCTACTATGGATAACAAAGAGAAAGACGATGATGATTGGATGGGGATGCTAAGGGAGCACAGTGTTAAGTAGAGCTCGATGTCAATTAGCTGAAGTTCGATATAGCTGTCACAACAAGTAAATGCAAACAGAAGCTGCAGTCTTACCAGAAGCTGATGGAGAGGATATGTTCCAATACGTAGAGTTGGAGGTCAGTGTCAAGTGGAGCAACAAACAGAGGTCAATTTCACTAAATTCTTTGCCATTGTAACATAACGCATAAAACCGGCCCCGGTACAGTGAGTGGTCTACCTAAGATTCTGAGGGGGATCAGGTAGGAGGGGGATCTTTGTAGCGTAAGGATGAGTCTGTTGTGTGTGATGCATTTTCATGATACTTTCAATGCCTTGTGTAAGTACATTGCCTCGTTAGGGGTGGAGGGAGTGACTAGAAGATAGCAGAAACTATAATTATATGTGTATCCTATTAAGTCTAGTCACCGTGCGAAATAAGTATAATTTGCAACACTTCATTAGAGGATCTATTTTGCTCCAGAGTGTTTGATGTGCCCAGTCATCTGTGGTGGCATAGTCTTGCAGATTTACCATTATTTGAATGTAGTATTGGCTGTATTGCGCTATGCAGGTGCTTGGTGTTAGGCTTTCATACCCTCTCGAGCATCAACCTGCAACTTAAACAGGTAGTAATAACAGGTGTGCCAATAAGTTAGGTTCGAGACCTGTTCTGGCTGAACAAGCCACATTCTCTGAGCTAAGTCACATATTTTACGGGGACAGGGATATTTATACGGATTACTTATCCAGTGGGAGAAAAAGTGTATACTCACAAGCAAAGTAGACTCCAGCGACTGCTCCGATGGCTACAAAGATTACGGCCAGGACCAGGCACAGGCACCATCGCCGGGAGCAGTGCGGCCGCCCTCTGCTTAGGCCTAACTCGGAACTGGTTAGACTGTCTGACCTCATGCACGGCACTCCTGCGCTCAGTGTTTTCTGTGGAAGTAAAGAAAATGCAGCTGAGTTAAGTCGCATTTTCTGTGGAAGTAAAGAAAACGCAGCTGAGTTAAGTTGCATTTTCTGTGGAAGTAAAGAAAAGGCAGCTGAGTTAGGTTGCATTTTCTGTGGAAGTAAAGAAAACGCAGCTGAGTTAGGTGGCATTTTCTGTGGAAGTAAAGAAAACGCAGCTGAGTTCAGTCGAATTTTCTGTGGAAGTAAAGAAAACGCAGCTGAGTTAAGTCGCATTTTCTGTGGAAGTAAAGAAAACGCAGCTGAGTTAAGTCGGATTTTCTGTGGAAGTAAAGGAAACGCAGCTGAGTTAAGTCGGATTTTCTGTGGAAGTAAAGGAAACGCAGCTGAGTTAAGTCGGATTTTCTGTGGAAGTAATGAAAACGCAGCTGGGTTAAGTCGCATTTTGTGTGGAAGTGGAGGAAATGTCATTGAACTAAATCATATTTTATGCTGAGGTGGAGTAAACGTGGACATAGATGGAAAATACAAATGAGTTAAATCACAGTTTTCGAGAGAACGGAAAAACATAATTCAGTTAAATCACATATGAATTAAGAGGACACGAAGACACCGTAAGTGAGCAAAATCATATTTTCTGTGGACACAGAGATGATGTAGCTGAGCTAAGTAATACTTTATTGAGGACGCAAAGAAAACGACGCGGAGTAAAATTTTATGTCCCACAACGAAATTCAAGCAAGCTTAATAATAATTAACTTGAAGAAAAAATCAGTTCCAATACAAGAGTCGATAGCAGATTAGGTGGTATATACACAAAATGCTAATTGTCTAGTTAAAACGCTGGGTTTTATTGCAATATACCATGGCCTATGTGACGAAATTTTAAGAATAGGTCAACCATCTAGGCTGTTTGTGGTATATTGTCAAATAAAAATATAAAAGCAGCTCCACACTGCCTACTTTGATAAAACGCAAAGTCGAAGTTGAATTTCTTTTGGACTGACCATGGAGCCGTCATATTCCTGGCTCACCAAATGAACCCTTGATGCTGGTCTTACGCAACTATCGATCGAGTGTCTACCACAGGCTCAGGAACAAATCGCAATACTGACTGACTTCCAAAGGGTACTCGATATTCAATGTTCATACTGAAAACCCAAGAATTCAATATCTACCAGAAGTTGAATGAAGCAAGAACTGTAGTTTTTTACTCCCAAAGAGTGCAATACGTAGACCATTCATGCAAAAACCCTTGTTATAATAATAACAACAACGACGTAATACTAATATCAACGATCATAAATTCTCGAAAAAGACATAATCTATCGCAAAATAATCATTACTGTTTCTTTAAAGTACGCGACAGTAGCGGAGTTTGATTTCTGAAAAGGCTGATCAGCAATTTCCGTAAAAAATTCCACGGTGCGGGGGTAGCTTTCACTTAAACCAAATGCAACAATTTAACAAAATCACATCCTTACAACACATAGGTTTAGTTTCAGTGATACCTAGAAGCAGAATTGCGATATTCATTAAAATTCTTGAGAAGTAATCGTCTTGCAATATCTGACTGCATAGCTTCGCAGGCTCGATGTAGCTACGTGTTGCTGCGAAAATAATACCAATGACTGGCAGCGAGTGCTAACAATGACTGGCAGCGAGTGCTAACAATGACTGGCAGCGAGTGCTAACAATGACTGGCAGCGAGTGCTAACAATGACTGGCAGCGAGTGCTAACAATGACTGGCAGCGAGTGCCGATAAATCAAATTCGGCCGATCAGAAAGAATTCCGTAGCAGTTCTCCGGGCGGCGGTGGCCGCATTCACTCGGAACTAATGCAACCATTGAGCGAGTTCAGTAAGGAGCTGCCGAAGGGAAAGGAAGTGGAGCTAATCAGTGGGCAGCAAGCTGGTCGCGTAGGGGCTATTTATTGCTCCAATAACCGTTCTATCATCTCCAGTAAACGGAAACACACCAATAAATTGCGAGCACTTGGGCAGCGGCTGCTCCTGTTGTGCTGCGCCTTGCAGTGCCGCCGCCGCCGCCACACCGCCGCCGCCGACTCTGGCGGCCCTGCAATTAAATGGCGCGCGCAGCCGTAAACTCTGGCAGATTCATGGCTGGCCAGATGCAAAATACGCAAGCTACCTCGTGAATTTAGTTGCCGCCAACACAGACAGATGACGTGCTAAAAAATCATTGATTTATTAGGTGTAGCTGGAGCCCTGCGGCGTGGTACAGGCATCAATGTAGCGGCCGGCCATAATTATGCATGTGTTTCAGTCAGTCTAGTAACGGTGAGAAATAAGTGAGATTTACAACGCTTGATTTGTTAGGTGTGCAGGGAGTGACTAGAAGTTAGTAGAGGCTATAATTACACATGCATCCCATTTAGACCAGTCACCGTGCGAAAGATGATGCGTGATTCGTTAGGGGTGGAAGGAATGACTAGAAGATAGCCGAGGCTATAATTATATGTGTGTCCTATTAAGTCTAGTCACCGTGCGAAATAAGTAAAATGTGCAACCCTTCATTAGTTAGATGTCGGTGGAGTGACTTAAGCCCAATGCATACGAGAAGCAAAAATTGTCGAAAGTGGCATTTCACCCACAAATACTCCACCAGACTCGGCGAAGAAGTTGCCCGAAGAGAGAGTTCTAGACGATTCTTTTCTTAGCGTCTGGGCAAATTCAAAGCAACTTTCAATCCAGTTTTCCCTATTATCTGTTGACTACTATGATATGCAACGCCTCCGTTTTTCTTAAAATTTTACGCTAAATTGTGGCGATTGGAAATACACTGTCAAAAGAATAAAATACATTTATCTCCAGGTTATAACGATGACAGCCGCGGAAAATAACATCTCAAAATTTTGTTTACAATTTAAGAGATAGCTCAAAACATTAATTTGCTGAGTACTATGCACGTTGAAAAAAAA
>LQNS02278101.1:8876466-8888416 GCA_001587735.2 Parhyale hawaiensis | reverse complement strand
AGTTCCGCCACGGCGCCGTGCATGCACACACAACTGCCGAGTCAGCACACCAAGATCTGCAAAGAGCTCGTGTGCTTCACGGGGCATCGAACGAGCGATACAAGGTGTTAGAGCTGAGAACGGAAGCATGCAGCTACCGTGGCGGCAGCTAACGGCAGCCATTGTTGCACAGGATACAGCTGCTAGCTGTCAGTTACAGCTGTTAGCTGCCAGATACAGCTGTTAGCTGCAGGATGCAGCTGTTAGCTGCCAGATACAGGAGTTATCGGCCAGATACAGCCGTTAGCTGCCAGATACAGCCGTTAGCTGCCAGATACAGCTGTTAGCTGACAGATACAGCTTGTAGGCTGGCAGATACAGCTGTTAGCTTCCAGATACAGCTGTTAGCTGCCAGATACAGCTGTTAGCTGCCAGATACAGACGTTAGCTGCCAGATACAGCCGTTAGCTGCCAGATACAGCTGTTATCTGCCAGATACAGCTGCTATCTGCCAGATACAGCTGTTATCTGCCAGATACAGCTGTTGGCTGCCAGAGTTGATAGCCAGCTGCTAGACATATGTAACAGCCAGCTGCCAAATACCACACACGACTGCCAGGCACAACAGCCGGCTGCAATCGAGATATAACTGCCGGCTGCCATGAGCAGTTGCTGGCAACCAGCTACAACTACCGGCTGCCGTAGAGAACTGCTGGCAGCCTGATACAGTACAGCTGCCGGCTGCCGGAACCAACAGCCGGCTGCCAGACTGCCTGCCCGTCTTCCATGCGCACACTCCAGGCGGAAGCCATGAAGCTAAGACGCAAAAGACTAACAAAGCCCATTAATGGAGATTTAGGAGCGTAATAAATTAGGAGGAGATCGTCGCAAGGCAGCGCNCAGCGCGCTCCACAACCACGGCAACATTGACTTCGTCCCTCGCTCAAGCTGCCACCGACAGACTCGAGTGTCGCATTAAATTAGCCGACTTCAGCATAATGCGGTCCGAGCGGTCATAAGCTCTTAGGAACAACCTAAGAAGTTAATAACCCTCTGGGTGCTCAAGAAACGCTTTTTGGAATTGTTTTCAGTCTTTGTATCAGAAATGATTGCATTGGCCGGATGCTAAGAGAACTCTGTTTTTGAAAAATTGTTAACCCAATGCTTGGAATTGTTTCATAGGTCAGATTGTTTCATACAGTAGATCAGATATTAAAAAAACCCTGTGTTTCAGAAACTTACTCATTCTCGTTTGTCCCGAATTATTTCGAAGAATATTTTATGGAAAAAATTATCTTCTGCATGGAAATGTAATCAATCTTCTCCCAGAAATTATTTCAATGGTCAAAAATAGAAGAAACATTTTTTCCGGAAATTTGCCTATTTACACTTTGTAACTCACAAAACACTAACAGAAATATTGTTTCCGTTTCAAAAGGAGTCTTTATTTTGAAAAAAAAAGTGTTCTATAAGTATTCTTCTACATTTCGAAGAACGTTTTATTTAACGAATGCCATAGGAGATGGTGAACGTGCTTTGCATTATTCTTGTTGCGCTTAGAATAATTAAATAACTTCACCAAATTGAAAAAAAAATGGATTTATCAATTGGCAACGATCTACCGTTTTTAATTAAAGGACACGCTATGACAATAAACGGACATCATTGTGCTTACTGGGCGTAGAGTGTAGCCAACTGCATTTTTGATGGCCAGTGGTTCAGCGGCTGATAATGAAAGTGGATGAGTTTAAGACAGCTTTCGTTACCGGAATGCGTTAGGGTTAGTTATATAGGTTGTTTTTGACCTGTCAAAAACGAGTCGTAAGAAAGAATATGGTGGTGAACATAAAATTTGAACCACAAAATTTCATGAAACCGGCTAGCATCAGCCGGCAGAGAGTAAAATTTGTCAACTTCTATACGAATATCACTATGTGGGTCATACCTGGTGTAAAGCGCATTACACTGAACACCTCAGCGAGCGCAACTTTGTGTAGCACAACCCAAGCAAACGTCCCATGTTGTAGTACAACGGCTATAGTGAACATTGTCTCGATTCTGTCCAGTTTTGTTCAAACTGCGTGTGCACTATTGTACGTGTGGCCCAGCATGTACGTAATGTGCTCATAAAGTTATTAACATCCTCCGATATTCCTACTCAGCAAGCAACGCCTTGCCATCGAGACAGACTCAACGAAACTCCCAATCCAATAGAAACGAGTCTTCAGTAGTACGTGGCTAATTCGCCAAATACGATGCACACAAGACTCGGCTGCTGATGTTAAGCAGTTGCTAACAGGAGCAGTGCGCGGATAATTTTCTGCTAATCCAAACCCGTCAACAGAACATATTCGTCTGAATATTGAGTGTCCTACTAGATTTTGTCTTATGAAAATAAGGTGAAGATTTTTTATAATCTAAAAAAAAAAACGATTTTCGCCACTAAATTGTGTCTCTTTCAGGACTTCATTTCTTTTTTCTTACAAAATAGACTTAAGCGGCATTTCGGGTAAGCTAGTTGAGATGTTGAATTTTACTTTACCGCTAAGATAAACCTGGCATGCTTGTGGTGCTCAGAGTCCGCTTTCTGCACATGTTTTGCCAATGACTACTTCCAGTTGAACACTAGGCCCAGCACGACTGATTAGGTGCTAGCAAGACAAACGGCCGTCCATTGGGCCTAATTTCTGAACAAGAGGAAAGCCTTCATTTTATATTCCCTTACATGCCAATATTGGCGTGCAGCAAACAGCCAGCCAATATTGGACAAAGCAGGATGGACTGGAGCTGTGTGACCTTAGAGTAACTTAGCGTCAAGCACTGGCTTTTAAGGACGAAAAATGATCCTCACTTTCCAATAAAGGGAAGCAGGACAGCCACCTTTGCCAAGGCGAAGCTAAAGAAGGTAAAAGATGTGGAAAAGTACACTAAATATCATTGTAATTTCACCTAAACAGCTATGGGAAGATTGAAGGCGCAGAGAGTCCACAAAGTGTCGCAATTTCCAATAAACAAGACCGTGTAGGAGAAGCCGGGCACTAGATATGATGTTAAAGAAATTTATACGCTGATTATAGTCTTAATTTCATGAGTAGATCTTCGATTATTGCAATCACAAGAGTTCATGCTCTAAGGAGCTTTCTGACTAGATGGTGCGAAAGATGTTTAATAATAGAATTTTCTAAAGTATAGGCGACACTACTTGTTTTAATTTCACATAACTAGATTTGAGGTTATTGGAAACGGTGAGAGTTCATCGCAGTAACGCTTCTGGCGTAGCACAAACCGCTTGGAGTCAGTCAGAGGATGGCACTCCAGCAAGTATACTAGCAGGTACGTCACGACATACGATGTACTGTAATCGCATGCGTAATTTATGTGTAGACGTTCAACTCGCACGTCGTACAACGTAAGTACTTGCAATGGGGTATCTTGGTTACCGACTTTCCACTATGTATGTGGGACGACGTGCGAGCTGAATGTCCGGTCATAAGTTGAGCGTGTGACTGTTTAGTGTAGCGCCGTCCTCGGGGGATATATAACTGGAGCGAATTTCAGCCTCCTTTGGTACAGGTTACTGCCTTGTGAAAAGGCTGCAGTCCGCAATCCCAATGCCGTGACTTCGGCACCCAACCTGGCTAAGTGACTGGTTAACGGTAAGTTCTCCGATACTATTAAATGGTCTACATCACATCGGACAATTACTGAAGCACAAACTGACTCGTAGCTCCAGGCTGGCCGAACCTGTTAGAAAAAAAATAATGTTCAGGACGGGACGGATACTTCGGGCGGTAGGTAAATTAGATACCGAGTGCTATATTCGTTGAGGGGGATAAAGAACTAAAAATCAGCATTTAGCACGCTCGGAAAACACTCATATCTGCAGCAGCTAAGATAGTTGAAGAACACTTTGAGCTTGATGTTGCTACACCCCCTACCCGATTACGTTACCAGCCATTCCAATATACCGACATAATCTACAAGTATGACTGAGATCCATCCTGGTGATACGAACACAGGTAGCTCACCATTGGTCCACGAGCAACTCTTGCGGTGTCAAAATTTGAAATGGCGCATAGTAGTCCGTTAAGGCTATCTGCTCTTGAATTGTGCGCAATAATGCGAGGATAAACAATTCTAATATACGAGTAGCTTTATTTTGTGCGAGTAATCGCTGCAACCGGCTTTTGATTCATACCCTGCAAAGTAACTTAAAAAAAACAGAGGATCTAAACTAGAACCAGTTAAATTTCCCCCTGTTCATGAGCGACCTCTAATTGTGTCAGCACATTTTATTTGGCCTCCATTTAAGTGCAAGGTAATGGCGGCAGCATGCGGGTGGCGCGCTGTGGCTGTGCGGTCGATGCCAAACCGAGGTGAAAAACTGGGATTAAAGTTCAACCTTGTAAAGCGAGCTTCGGAATTAGGGAATGGCAAGTCTCTAAGAGTGGTAAACGTTCAGTGAAAAGAGCACTGCAACACAATTGGATGAGAGAAAAAGTTAAGTGCCGAAAATAAATCATGTTAATATTCTCTGCAGAAGAGATTTGGATGGACGAGACCCAATTCGAGCGTAATTTTCAATGCTCTACTGCAAAGGTGTTGAAACAAAGCGTAACAATCGGGAGTATTAAATGACATTGTTTGTAGACGAAGCTTTACCGTTAAATATTGATAAAAGAAAGTGAATAGGACGGATAGTTTTATGATGATGATATAGTGCAGTTAATAATCTTCTCAGAAAGGCAGGGCGTTGGAAATGAGGGAAATAAAGTGTAATTAAATGGACACTAGAGTTCTACATTGTGGGTGGAGGTGATAAAATCGAACGAAGGGCATTAATCGAAATAACAGTACTCTACATAGATAAACTCAGTTGACTTAGCACAAAAATAAAAAGTGATTAATTTTCTAAACTTAAAAAATAGAATAAAGTAGAGCTTCACAGGGGCAGTGTCGTGCATTAGACAGACTGTCTGCAAAAGCAACCTAATACATTTTGAAGTCAAACCTTTACTGCAAAAAACTCTTATGGCATCTAAAGCTCACTGCAATTTCAAAGTTGATTCATCAATTCACATCTCTGCTAATGGAGCAGCGTTAAACATACATAAATATATATGCATATATTTATATATAAATTGAGAACTACCTATAATATGAAAAATGCAGTAGATTGGCTTCAAGCCTTCAATGCATTGTTAAATATGGATAGCAGGCACCGTAGATTTATCGATAACTGTTTTCCTAAATTATTGAGGAGGGACTCCTTAATTAAGATAAGTACGGTACATTCGTCTGTATCACGAATTCGCCACGTCAAGTTTTTGACAGCGGACGTTTTTTTTTTGTAAATAGATTAAATGTTTGGACCTACATAAGAGAAAAAAGGTCGAAACGAAGAATTATTCCTGTAAATATTCGTCTTATCCCCCACCTGAGTTAAAGGATAAGAAAGTGATTTCTAGTATAATTGAAGCATGCTGAAAACGAAAATGACATCCATTTTTTTGTGGAAATTAGGCAAACCAGACCTACGCCATACCTAACCTGCCCGATAGTATGAAGGGGTTTGTGCCTAACTACNTTATAATCCTTTCTTAACCTATGTCATTGTGCCTGAAAAAGAAGTAAACTATTTCTTGAGCGCCAAACTTTATTGATGATCCTTGTGTAAGTGCAGCGCTTTATAAAAAAGGCTTACAGAAGCTGAAAAGACGAAAATTTGACAAAACAAAACAGAATTTCCACACATAAAGACCTATATATTCTAAATCAGTAATTTTCAACGAATCAAAAGATATCAATATAATTCTGAAGTTCAAGTGGGGAATAAGACGAAGATTAGCCATTATTCCGTTGTGCAACATATTTAACGATATTTAAAGGTTCCATCTGTCCTGATGCGACGAATTATTGCTATTAACTTCAAACACGAATATTGTGTCAGTCGTAATATGTGATGGCGGTCATTTACTGTTTTTCAATGTAAGATAGTCCAATAGACGGACACATAATAACGCGGGTAGCACTTCGCACATAACATGGGTATTGGTCTCTTGAAGCTTTGAGGCTTGACCTTGTTCACACTATAACCCTTCGACTCCCTCAAAACTCGCCACCCATACAAATAGTTCGTTACTCTCTTAAAAGCAACACAAACATGGGCAGGTTTTCAGTTCTCATTTACTTCAAGTTTAAAATAAATTCAAAATCTTACTATAGCAGCCGCTGCTGAAAGGGGCCGACGTGACTAATAAAATTTGAGCAAATCCTTTGGTAGACACAATCTTGTGTTCACAAGGACGCGCCAAAACGTTCAAACAGTTTGTACCGCGTACGGGAAAGCAAACGCTATAGTGTGAACCCGGCTTTATATTTCGCTTTGGTTGCCGCACGTAAGGCGTAAGTTTGCCTTTGTGCTGTACGACAACCTAAAGAACAGGAAAAAACTGATAACGACATTCATAACGTTCAAGAAATTGATGCTGACAAGATTGTAAGTGCAGGGTTTGACTCGACAAAAGTCTAGAGGCGTGTTTTTGAGACCACCTTGTGGATGATTCCGCTTAATTTTGCATGATCCACGAGTTTTTGTGGCCACTTTTTGACGTGATTCTGATAGAAATCAACCGCGATCAGCGGTGAAAATTGATCGCAGCCTGATTTCCTTTGCGGGCTAATCATGTGTGATCAAACAGTGATTCCAGCCGTCGGATAAGTAAAAATTCAAAATTTGAAGTATAAGTTCGTAATGTTTTCTTAAATTTAGGGATAAATTGAATACTGTTATTAAGATTGTTTGTAATATTGACTTCCATTATTGTACTCTCGTTAGTTTTATGCCTGTGTATGTTCAAAATACTTTAAATACTGCTAGTTCACTTACCAATTGACTTCAAAATAAATAAAAGTTCCTATGAACTTCATACCCCACGACTTTCCCGTAAAAATACAACAGAAATCTATTTTTCGAAAATAGACATGGCGTCTCTGGTTTGTTTACTAAATGAATGACCGTTCTTGTGCTTTTCAGTGATAACGATGGTCATGATCATCACGAGGATTTTGATCACGAGCGTGGCCACAATAAGATGCATTAGGTACATATCGTCGTTTCTAGACTCGCATAAGCAACTGTTGTCATGAGTTGAGGATCGCTTGGGATGGAGACATTATCATCCGATCGTCTTGTAGCAAGGCGATAACCCACTCGCTCGACATGTAGGAAAGCTGTATAGCCAATCGCTGCAGACTTAGAGAGTACATGTGGATGTTGTCAGTCACTACAGAAGCATAGTTAGGAGGGAAATATATCTAGTTGCTGCACATGTAGGAAGGCGATATCTCTATTCTCTATACACGTCGGAAGGCGATATCTCTATTCTGTGCACGCGTCGGAAGGCGATATCTCTATTCTCTGCACATGTAGCAAGGAGATATCGCCAAACGCTTCGACGATATCGCCAGTTGGTGCACATGTAGCAAAGAGACATGGGCAGTTGTTGCAGGAAGTAACTGTCCCAATGAAGCAATCCGTGAGCGGAGTAAGCAACACGCGCCTCGCAGCGTCTCTATGCAAATACGAGCCAAGGGCGCTGCGCCTCCCGACGCCAAATCCTCGCTTGATTAAAGGAAAGCGATACAAAGCGCTGAGTAAAGTGCCGAATAACTGGTGATTGCTGAGGCTCCTAAGGAAGTCAATTGCTATGGAATTTAGAGGATCTCTTTGTTAATTGAGACAAAGACAACAATGCAATACGTCCCGACAAAATTGGGGATTTCGACAAGCTTAAGAAAATGCCACGTCAGCTTCATACAAATTCGTTAAAGTTTGGCGCTGCGATCTTAGGGGCTAACGCGTCCAAATATTCCAGCGATGCTGGTGGGCTATGGTAGAAATACTGGGGCACAGACATAGAATCTCCAATGTAATTTCAGCCATTTTTTATTATAATCGAGTTTAGAATTATATAAAAAAAAAACTCCTGGCTTGTGAGCATTTGGGTACTAGCATTGTTTGTTTACGCTGGGATACTAGTGAATATCTAGCTTGGGTAAAGCGTCACTATTGTTCAATTATACATATACTCCACGAGTCTGATGCAGATTTTCTCTACAGCGAGAACCAATTAATTATTTTTCTTTTGAACCATTGACTATATCATACATGACAATCCATTGAAATTAGGTTTATCTCAAATGGGCCCTAAGGCCTTTTCTGCAACTGAGATACATTCTATCGATAAAACCCAAATTTAAGGTCTCATATAAAAACCAGCACACCATAACGATATAAAGAATTGACTGATGAACAAGAAACATAAATCTGTAAAAATGAGCCTTTGGTGGGGGATTCCAATTAATTTTGAATATGTCAAAATAATTTGAAAATCGCAATCGTTTCCAAAAATTTGAGAATTTATGTCAAACAACACATGCATACATAGTCCACGTCAACAATAGTTTTATGAGATACAGTGAATTTGTCTCCGTTCGACCAGTGGTGAGCAAAGGGGGAGGACGAAGGCGCGGTAGCCCGTCTATCCAAGAGGGTGAGAAGAAGGCATGATTAGGAGGTAAATTGCTGGATAAATTTGATTAGTATAGCATTAAGGTGAATGTTACTCCATTTCTATTTATTTTTGTGCAATGCACACTGAATTAGCCTCGTTTCTCCTTATATTTTCAGCAAGATGCCCTGCACTGCTGACTTTGAAGTATATAATCAAGACGTTGATCCCGGGGCATACTCTAGCTTTACCAGCCCCTGTATAGTGAGACCTATTCAATGCTGTAATGTTAAACATTCATCAATAGTCAGTTATTCACTTTTTATAACTATTTCATACTTAATTTATCGTCAAATTCAAGACGATATAATTGCTTTTCTTGGGGGCAGATGGAGATCTTTCCTAAGCAAGAGCTGAAGCACCTATGAAATAGTGGTGTAGCCCATGTGTTATCGAGTTATCGTTCAGTGTAGCTAAGAAAGGTTCGCACCATCAGTGAGCAATGACAAAATCAATGACAAAATCAATCAATCAATGAAGAACGTTTAAAAATTAAAAATGAACATAAGGCAAAGGAATACCTGAATTTTACACCAAAAACTTTATGCATAGTTCAGACACTGCATGTTTCTGTGCAATGAATCTGTATCGTAGCCCAACAGATAACCTACCCGAATTAACATAGGTATGGAACTTACCATGTTAGAAAACAGAAGAAAATTCATTTCTGGACATGAATGGAAGAGATGACTTTTTAAATTTTCACTGGATTACCGTATGAGGTTAATATAGTCAATTCACGCGGTGTAGGAGATATTTAACTGACGCTTATTAATCAACACTTTGCCATGCTTATCATTCTCTTTAGATATGCTAGAAATATAATTGCATCATACTATAAAACTAATATAATCAGCGGAATTAGTTTGGTCTGTCCTGTGGATCCAGCCGTATATCACAGGATGCAATAATAATATATAGAATTGTTGAAATAAAGTTAGGGACGAAAGCATTCACCATAACCCACTAAGAGACGTAAATAAGGACAAAACATAGCAACAACAGCCTAAGTAAAATTCTATCTAAAAGCCATGCCATGGAAGGAATAGAAGTATTAACACCAGCATAACTAACGACATTCAAGTGGACTGCCGACTGAAAAAATCTTAGTCATTTTAGTAACTCGATTATGTCTTAGTAAATGACCAAGATGTGCAAATTTTATGAGAATAATTATTAGCTATTCCTATTTCAAGTTTCAGTAAGTGACTTTTAGTTTTTTTAGTAAGTAACTAGACTTGGAATTTATTATTCATTATAGATTAATTAGATGCTTTTTATCATTATTTCATGTTTAGTAAATAACTAAGATCGGTGATGTTGTGTATCACTGCATTTTTAGTTATTATATTTTTTATTCTACCTTTTCTTTTTATTACCCTTTCTTTTCCTGGGACGTTTTGCTGCACGACTTGCTATTTTGGGCCGGAAGCTGAAGCTGAAACTTTTCCTAGTAATAATAATAATAGCATACCTACTGTGTTTGGTTGGGCGTGGTTGGGTATAATTTATGTATTATCAAGACATTTATGGTACATCATGGCGAAATGCCCTAACGGCGAAATGACCGACGGCGTAAATACCTGTCACGGTCATCATTATCTCTAAGGACGGCTAATGTCATATACATAGCAGTGGTATCATGGATACAAATATGCGACTGAGCAGAAACAATCGTGACGACATCGTTGGCACAAATTATTTTACTAAAATACAGTAAAAATGACCTACTGTGTTCCTTTGTGCTAGTATCACAAGGTTACCATATATGTTACTAACCCAGGTGATGGTAACCATCTCCAGTTCATACATCTGTCTACAGTGGGGTCAGTACCAATAAGGCGTGTTTCATTGTCAAGATATTTATTATTATGAAATGACATGTAACTGTCGCGTTGCAGTTGATTCAATACACTGTAATGGTAAACTATGAAATGATTCACTGCAACTGTAACCTACGTTTCCCAAATTGCATTTAGTAAACAATTGCGTTTTCATATGCATGGTTGCATTGCATTCAACACGTCAGTATCAGTTTCCCATATAAAATTATTTATTTTTGTATTATATGCCTCAAAGCCTGCGGTTGGTAAACAGTTGCCCTTTCCTCTGCTTAGACGCATTGGATTGACTTCGAATGTCCACGTTCTCTGTTCTAAAGCAACAAAAGCTGGGTTCAGAAGCTCCCCAGCATCCAGGGCTTCCTATAAAGTTTCTTCCTTTAACTCGGGCGGCAAGAAAATTTCTCAAGCCTTATGTTATGATGTATTTTCTATACTAAGACCATGAAGGGGCTAGAGATAGGCTCCGCTTCGCAGATAAACGAGACCTCCATGATGAATCGACCGAGAAATTATTGGCAAGTGAGAGCCTCGTAAATTTTCCTGCTCAGATCTATCACTTCAGCAGCGCCACTGCGTTTCGTGTACTAAACCAGTTCACGGTTCTCCGGCCTGCCTTCCAGACAGTTTGCTTGTTGCCTGGAGTGGGATGTGTATTGTAGAACAATTTTGGATATCAGTTTTTTTTCTTTCTTCGAAATGACGGCCAGACAGTTCGCTTTTTGCGAGCAGTGGGAATCCCTTGTGAAACGTACGATATCTCCTCCTTCGAATTGACACCTTAGTAGTTTGTGTGGCAATTTATTCTTTGGAAGTAGGAGAAACCTTTTCGTATCAAGTTTCTCTATCGCATCTTTATTTTTTTCTTCCTGGATATGACAACATGCCTGCCAGGGAGCTTGTTTGCTGATTCATGCATTACAAATATCTTTAGAGCAGTTCCTTAACATGTAGACGCTGTGTCGCTTTGCGCTCCGCTTCGTGGGTGTCGGAGGTGGAGGTTGACCATAAAATGCTGCACGTAGGAATTCAAGAAAAATGACAATTAGTAGTTTGATAGGCATACAGATATTTGGAAAGGAAACACATAGGTAGGTAGGAGATAGATAGGCATATGATAGTAATTACGCACAAGCAGGTAGTTAAGTTAAAAAAGAGAAGTTCATGATCAAATTATTTCTTACGCAAAAAAAGTTAACGTTCATCCCACATGTTTAGAGCAAACTTCCGAAAAAAAAGTTTCTCTTCTCCTTTATCACGCGAATGCCAGGGGAGCCCGCTAGTCCTTGGCTTGTCTTAGTAATCACGGACTCTGGAAGCAATTAAAGTCGCCTCGCAATACAAGGAGGAGGAGAAGTGAGGTGGTCTATGATGGTTGGGGGCACAAGAGGCGCTGCAGCTCCCCAAACCGTTCGCTCTAAAAGTCTGCAATTTCGGGGAAATCCCATGACTTGAGAAAAAAACAAGTTTTCTTCTTTCAGGTTTGTTCTAACCATTCGCTCTAAAACTCAGCAATTTAAGGGAATCCCATGACTTGAGAGAAACATGTTTTCTTCG
>LQNS02278101.1:8817212-8828144 GCA_001587735.2 Parhyale hawaiensis | reverse complement strand
GTGGAAGTAAAATGGAATCTAATTTGGTTAACAAAGTCGTCTCATGCATAAACGTTCTTTAGCGCGTAGTAGGTGACGGGTTTGTAGCTGATTGGTGCATTGCTGGCATGAGGAGCCAATCACGTATCTGGGTTGGCCCTCGCTGTTGGAAGGCTTGTGGCTCTCTGTGTAACTTTAGTAGACAGTCCTGTGGTTCTTTCATTGATAATTATTGGTTTCAACTTTCGAATGAGGTAGGATTCGCATATTGGAAGGCGTAGGTTGTCTTTCTTCTTGTTCAGTATTTCGGTTCCAGCTCCGAGCATTTCTGTTGTTGAGGTTTAAATCGCGATGTTGCGCTGGGTGCACCTTTATTCCGCCTGATGGTGACAGCAGGACGGGTCGCCGGGATAATGTGGTGGTGGTCATGCTCGAGCCTAACGAGTATTTTATAATTAGACATCCGTAATTAACGGGTTACTTCGTATCTTCAATTTCCGAGTTACCTATTATCTAATCTATAGTTTCCAAGTCAGTCCTTGGTGAATAGTTTTCCAGTCATTTTCGTATTTCCACAATGGACAGGCTTTAGGACAAACACCTCGACAAGCTCGACAACAAGTTTTTGCTCGTCACCGGCTTAGCGCCATCCACCGCACCTGCTGCCAGGCTCTAACATTTATGTCCTTCGGCACTTTTATTATTTAACTAATAAAACTGATGCCTGAATATTATTGTGCAGCTGCGTGTTCGCTGCAAGTGTTTACAGCCGCTGTTCTTACGCTGCTACACGCAGGGAGTTCTCTGCTTCAGGGGGTCCCAACACGGTGCGTAGCGGCGTACCACGTAGTACGCCTCAACGTGTGACGA
Organism: Parhyale hawaiensis; assembly: GCA_001587735.2. Taxonomy (NCBI): domain Eukaryota; kingdom Metazoa; phylum Arthropoda; class Malacostraca; order Amphipoda; family Hyalidae; genus Parhyale; species Parhyale hawaiensis. The sequence continues at coordinate 8,827,295 of LQNS02278101.1, read as the reverse complement.
GGTGCACACCGAGATAACCTATTACAGTATGAAAAATTTTTATTTCTTGAGAATGTTCTATGATATTGCACGAATGTGGTAACATACAGCATTTGTAAAATTGTTGAATTAAATTCTACTCTTTTTCTCGGTATGAAGTGCGCAGAAAGATTTTATACGCTTCAATGGTGCACCGATAGTATAAACTTTCGTGGCTCTTGTTGCTGCAAACGAATCATTCAACCAAAACTTGACTGAATCTGAGAGCAAAAAGTTCTAGTTACATGCACTACTGAGTATCTAGTACGAAAAATTAGTTTTTCTGGTTCTCAACAGCAACCGAATGCTTTATGTAAGATTTACATTATAGTGATTAGTGAGTTCTGTGACTGTATATGTTTATACTTAATCTATGCCACATGATGAACAGCAAATATTCTTGCTGCTGAGCAGTTTCCACAATCAGGGCTTCGGCCCTGAGTCTACCTACATGTCGAGCTTGTTTGGCAGGGAGTAATAGATTTTGTTGGAAATTCACGATGAAGTTTAAAACTTTTTCGAAGTTAATATCTTTTGTAAAATGGTAACAATTGCCTATCTGTCGCATTATATCTGTGATATTTTGACAACTAATAGCAAATGCGTTCCCATATCGTTCAAGCTCATTTCAACGTATAGGTGTCAAGATATTTAGCTGCTTGCGATATTACCTTACTATTGCACTTACATTCATATCATCGTATATGTGTTAAAATGTTTTGCTATTTTTTGTTATTTGCGATGTTTGTAAATGTTGGTATCGTCTGCTTGTTGCATTAACTTACCTTTAATCATTGCGTGTTACGAGCAACAAGTCTATTTTCCAGTGAGAACTTCTGTTCACAAAATCTATGCAAAGAAATTACACTTAGAATTTCAACTAATGATACTAATATTACGAGCACTGCGCCGCTTCAGTTTCCATACTAATTTAGCGTCCAGCACCAACTGCTCTTCAGTTGTAACATTTGAGCCTATTTTAACGGCTAAAATTATGTTCGTATTCTATATTTCCATATACCTGTCATAGAAAATTTACAGTAGCAAATCACATTACGCCATTTACAGTTTACATTCCAGCTGTTGTCAGTATACTCGCATGAGTTACATTTCAGAAACGTAAAGGTATTTCATTAACACTTCTTGTCTAGCAAATTTATTTCACTATGCAAGTGCTGCGAAACGCTTTTTATCAGCACCGTATATGTTAGCAGCAGCCTTATCATTCAAGTTCGTTTCAAAGTACAGAAGATGTTGGCGCTTGATTGAAGACGTCAGCTATCTTAACGTTTAATTTACGTCATGTGGAGCAAAGACTGCGCTATTCTACCGTTCTACGATTGCAGGTTTTGTCAAAAATGGAAAATTCAAGCACGTGGTTTGCAAAAACGTCTTTCAGAAAAATTTCTAAGAGTCAGCCGTAGCATACACTTATATATGATGTTGGTGTGTAGGCAAGAAAAATATGCGTCTGAGCAATTTGAAACTTACATATTACATTAACAGTTGCCGCCAAATGACGATCGAAGATATTATCTGCGAGCTACCACATTCATATCGATTTGTAACGCAAAAAAAAAAGAGAATAGTTTTTTCATTCTACATTTGCGAGTTGTACAATACGCGCTGCCAAATGCAATCCCTTATCATTATCTAGTTTCAGTGTCGTGCGATGTTAATTGGTAAGCACAAAAAAAGTGATGTATTAAGTATTCTATACGTTCACAAGTTGATCAATAAGCACTGCAAACCGCTATTTGAAAGCATTATCGACATTTAATAACGTCATGTGTAACATTCACGTAATTCATCAACACAGCAAACGATGTCTTACACATATCATATTCTGTTCACAGTTGCACTACAAGTGCCAACAAATTTCCCCCGATCACGAGACGCTTTCTGTTGCCTGTGTTGCTTCCATCAATGGCCGATGAATTCAATTTCCTGCCCGTATTGTTGTTTCCGGCCTCGCGATCAATAAATGATCGGCAGAAAAATCAAGGCTGTGCTCGAGTGCAGACAGACTGCTTTGTGCTCGGTACAAGTGGTGTCAGCAGCTGCAGACGGAGCCAAGAAAGAGCGAAAACTTTCGCGCGTGGCAACAAAAGAAGAAGAGGAAAAAAGGCATCGAGGTTTTGGGGTAGAAGGCAACGCTATAAAAAAGTTCTCTGTCAGGAACGTAAAGTATTCAAAGAGCTGTAGCAGGAGCAGAAAGTGGGTGAGGTTTATATGGTAGCAGGCGTAGATATTACAGTTTTTTTTGCTGGGTACGTTAAATGTTAACTATAGTAGGGGAAAAGAAAAATCGTTAAAATTTTGCGTAGAGGCTTCTCTATAAAAGAGTTTCCTGTTATGAACGTCAAATATTTAGTCAGGTAACACGGGGAGGGATAAGGAACAATGTTTTCAGTTATGCATATAGGAAAGCAGAAAAAAGTTAAGAAAAAATACTAGGGTGGTTTTTTAAGCTTGTTTGTATATCTTCGTAAATTTTAGAAAAGAATGTAGTGTGACTGTATTATAATGATCTTTCCATTTTCTCCCCTAGAGGTATAAGAAACAGCATGTATACTTACATACTACTTACGAGTACTGTCTTCTATCTAAGAACTAATAGATACAATTTTTGTAAGAAATGAGTTAAGTTAATTATGAATGTTGTTATTATTTTACTCTCAGTTTACCTTAGCGTATGAAACTAAATAGGCAAAAGCAAAAACAAACGGTAAACGCGATACTTCAAAATTGTGCAAAACATTAATACCTGATAATTGCAATTTCCAGGCATTCTCGTTTTTATGTTCCTTACCAGATGGAAGTGAATTGTCCTATGGAATTAAAAGGATAAAGGAGATTAGGAGACTGTACAGTAAGCCAATTCGGTTAATGATAGATGCACAGTTTAAGAATCCCGTGTGACTGCGATTGTCTTAAAAATGCCACAATTTTTATTATTTGTGCTTCTTATAGCAGGAAGGTGGCTGACAGTGAAATTACATAGGTTTAGTGAAGTTACTCAAACAAAGGGCATAAAGGGTTATAAGCTGGTGAGCCCACCTCTCCCTTCTAGCTAGACGATGCACTGTAGAAACACCAAAAGAGTGATGTAAAACAAAAGGGAGAGGTAGAGGAGAGGGGTGAGGAGCGGTGACGATTGCCAATGGCTAATTAATTCTAGAAAAATATAAAGGGATGTGGGTATTTGTGGGAAAATGGGTCATTAGCAGCCCACCTTGGAAAGTACTGCGCTGAATTTTAATGAAGGGTCAATGGTAGTCAGCGATCCGGTCATCAAACAGCTATAACAAGATCAAGAAACTTGATCTGGGTCATCCATGCTCCAAGCTTAGAACAACTATAGTGTAACAAAATCAAGAAATTTAATCTGGTACTTTTCTTCAATTCTTTGCTCAGTGAAATTAAGTGATATTTATAAGCAATGATTCTTAATTTACTGACATCTGTTTCAAACTCGGCATTATAGCCCATGAGTGTACTTATTCCGGAAAGATGAATATTGCCTCAACTTGACGGGCAGCTGGGGCTGCCGTTGGAATTAAAATAAGGCGCAATATTGCCAGAACTTTCATTTGCTAACTGAATGTGAAGATGCCGTCAGTATTGAAAGTGTAAATTGGAAATGATATAAAGCGATACCCTCAGTTATACTATGTTTAACCCATACAAACAATATCTAGCAATACTGTCGGTATAGATCATCGCTCATAAACTCATGTTATTAGTTTATTTACCCTCATAATTGCAACTATGGGTTATCTCCATGTATCATTTTCGGCTAAGGCATTCGCTACGGGCGTTATCTCTATGGATATGCCAGCCAAACCAGCTATCATATTTCAGTGCCAGTGGCACTGAAATATGAAAATACCCTCAACTATGTAAACATAGCTGGTTTGGCTGGCATATCCATGGCGATAACGCCCGTAGCGAATGCCTTAGCCGAAAATGATACATGGAGATAACCCATAGTTGCAATTATAAGGGTAAATAAACTAATAACATCATATCTCATAATACCTTCAGTTGAGAAAGGTCTACATCACCACGAATAATTACGCTCACTCTCTAGCATATCTACCAAGTAGACAATCTCATCAGTTCATGGAACCCAGGTGCAGCATCAAAGTATGTCATTCATTAGCTGTAGCTTCAAACCTTAACGAATGTGAGCGATGATCTTGCGGTTCAAAAATAATCAATATAAGCTTAAATATTCCGTACTGAAACGTGGCAGCTTACGAGCAGAGTGAAAACTCGGCATATGATTCTCTAAAGAATTGCAGGTGATCATGCGAAACGCTGGATCCCATATTTTTGATTTATGGACCTCGCTGCTAATACTTTTAGCCTTTGAATTGTGCTCTTCAAAGGCAGCTTCGTTCAATTACAGTCTCTGTAGCAAATCCCTAACTGAAATCTTGGCTGCCCAAAAGCTCAACAGGGTAAACAGTTTCTGAGGAGGCAGAAAATTCTGCAATGGATATAACGTGATGTCTCAGAGCCCCAACCGGTGCGTTGCAAATGATCACGTACTGATGAAATTGCAGCCCAATGCCGAGCGCTCATTCCTGTAGGTCGACGGCAAACACATGCCGAGGCACCTTAAGGCTGGTATTTGCCGTCGCTGCACGGGGAAGCGTGCTGGATTTGCGGCAGTACTTTCCCCAGCAAGTATACTTCACACCGGAATAGTCCTTCCATTTGTTACTGTTTTCGCCGAGCCCTCGAATTTTTTCGTGTCTTTGCTTAGACCAGCAGCTCAGAGGGGTCGAAGCCCAGGATTGGCCCACTGCGCGGCAATGTGCCCTCTGGTCTGTCTGTTGCAGAAAAATTACTCTATTTATTCTACAATATACAATACCTACAGCTAGATATTTTGTAACGAGGAAAAATCGCACAAATAACTGCTGCCGGACGTACAAAACAAGTGTTGTCTACCGGGGATTGTTTGTTTTTTAATTTGCACAATGAGATAACTCGGGCAAGAGCGTGAACCCTCTCTTGCTCAAGCTGTGTTATCTCACGACATGGGCTGTTTATGCCGTAGGAATATAAACGAAGAAAGAACCTTTGCAGCGAGAGAGCAGAGCAGGAGCCCAAGATTGGGTTAAGGGCTGGAATTCAGTGAAGGTGGGCACTACTGCCCAGTTACAATAATAGGTATTGGCCGCAGCTACGCTGTTCGCGCTAATTTTTACGCTTGTGACTGAATCGTAAATGGCCATAAGGCCGTACCGTAAGTGCAAACAAGGTCGTAACTGGCCACAAAGCCCTCGGTAGTCAAAAGGTGGTAAGTGGCCAAGTGGCCGTATGGGGCCACAGAACTGTAAGTGACCACTTAAGGCCGTGAATGGCCATAAGGCTGTAAGTGGCCACAAAGCCCTAAGTGGCCACAAGACTGTAAGTGGCCACAAGGCTGTAAGTGGCCATAAGGCTGTAAGTGGCCAAAAGGTTGTAAGTGGTTTCACGCCTGTAAGAGGCCACAAGGCTGTAATTGGCCACAAGGCTGTAAGTGGCCACAAGGTTGTAAGTGGCCACAAAACTGTACGTGGCCACAAGACCGTGAGTGACCACAAAGCCGTTCGTGGCCACAAGCGTGTAAGTGGCCACGAGGCGGTAAGTGGGAACAAGGCCATAAGGGGCCACAAGGCTGTAAGTGGCCATATAAGGCTGTAAGTGGCCACAAGGCCGTAAGTGGCCACAAAGCCGTACTTGGCCACAAGCGTGTAAGTGGCCACGAGGCGGTAAGTGGCCACAAGGCTGTAAGTGGCCACAAGGCTTTAAGTGGCCACAAGGCCGTACGTGGCCACAAGGCTGTAAGTGGCCACAAGGCCGTAAGTGGCCACAAGGTCGTAAGTGGCCACAAGGCCGTACGTGGCCACAAGCGTGTAAGTGGCCACGAGGCGGTAAGTGGCCACAAGGCCGTAAGTGGCCACAAGGCTGTAAGTGGCCACAAGGCTGTAAGTGACCACAATGCCGCGAGTGACCGCCTAACAGAAGTTTTTAGCTTTTTTTAACTTATGGATAATAACTAAAGGCGTGACCCAAGACTCTGCTAGGGCCGGCTGAGATGGGGAATCTTTACCGTCTCACTGAGAAAGAAACTAGCGAGTGACGCAACCGGGCCAGCATGACGCGTGCCTTCCGTACTGAGCTTCAAGCGTAGCAGCGCTGGCTGCTTCCAACGTGACCGATGTGTCTTTTTGGGCAGTAGATGGTGCCAGCATCTACTCGCTAATTGGCCTAAAAATTGGCCGAAACATAATAATCCATAAATTTTTTGCCCGTTTAAAAATTATCTCTACAGAGTTTAATTAAACTATCCATCAAAAGAGTACATGGATCTATGTGGGGTGCAAAATAGTTTCTGGTATTTAAAAAATAGGGTAAATAGAGGTCAGATGATACACGGTAACGTTTCTAAAAAGAAAGAGAATGATGCCTTCAGTACGCTTTTTAGCATTTCATCTCACAAACAATGATTAGTATTATCTACAAGAATATATTAGTTTCCTAACACCTGTGTAAATGTGATGTCTACCCATCCATTTAGCCTTCCATCCTATTTCACCAAGGACGTATGAGTTTTTCTTGATTTTTTTTTCTAGCAAGGTTACTTCTACGAGCTGTTGAATTTTGATTTGGATGTTCTGGCTTTATCCCGGTCCCGTCTCAATTGAAAAACTTTCCAATAATAAAGAACTAAATTCAATTCATATCTTTCACTACAGAGTGAAGGTATTTAGTTTTCAATACTAATTAGTATTACTTAACCTAGTCTATTTCATAGACTAGTTATTAACGTGACCTTGTAGTCCTGGTCGGCGTAAGAGGGTTAGAGCCATGGGCTTTCCAGAAAACTTCAACAGATCAGCGGGCAGCGGGACAGTGACAATTCTGCGGACGTGATAGTTTTCTATTAGAGGTAAAATAAATTTAAGAGGACCTTACCGTAGCTTGAAGTTTTAGGCGCTGCAGCAGAGTGGCCGGAGGGGCTGGTGGCGTGGGGGCGGGGGGTTGTGGCGCCTGTAGGGGCAAAAAATTGGCGAAATGTTAATAGCGAAAACGTTGAAACATTTTTGAAAGAAAATGATGGAACATTATATAGTCAACTAGAGGTGTCTTGAGCTAGAAAATTGCAATGTATTATAAAGGAAAACGGCAACGAATAATGGGGGGAACAATTTATTGTACTATTAAACGGTCATGGTCTAGAGCACGGAGCAGCCACGATCACCTGGGTCATCTCTCGAGCTGCTCCTAAAATATATATCTTGGCCACGCCCAAGCTTCGTCCAACCAAAATCCTATACAGCTTATAGATGTCAATTATTAGGCTAAAATATAACTATACACAATGCCGCCCCCAGATTGCTGCATCCATGATCACGGCCGCTGGCTTGCAAATGTATCTAAGTATGTACTGTATCTTGCAAGTAAACTGAGACAGGCTATAAAAGAAAACTGAAGGAAATGATGATTGAGAACTGAAAACTATTGCAAAGCAGGACAGTCACATATTACAAAAGAAACCCCAGTATATTTATTTTGAAACCCATTATCTTTTTTTCAATAAAACTGAACATAGTAATGCAACCGTCTACAGTACAACCTAACTCTTTGATCTTTAAATTAAACTAAAACAAATATAAAATATTAAATGTAAAATTTACTAATCATAAAATTGACGTTTCGGGAAAAGGCATCCCATCCTCAGAAAAAAAATAATTGAGTCTAAACCTATTAATAAAAAATTCCCTCTTTTATTACTAATGGGGTGAGGGGAGCATAGGTGTTATCGAGAAGAGATCTAAAACTCAAGTGAACCAAAGTGGGTAGAAGAGCCGGATGTCAGCTCCTGTACAGTCAGCGGGTGTGGGGCTAATTGTGAACCGCGTAAAGCGGTACAGCCGAGGTTATTACGTTAAGGCTGGGGCTTGTTCTGTGGTATATAGAGACTCTCATATTGAGAGCCCGATGAAATTGGAGGAGTTTATGATGGAGAAATCATTCTTGCTGATGAGATAGTTGTTTTGCTCAGCATGTAGGTGGGGAGTTGAATGTAAGGGTTTTGCAAGTGGTAAACCTGTTCCACTGGTTACTCCTAAATGTTGATCAATACGGGCTTTAACGTATTGTCCAGTGCTACCGTTGTGCGAGGCATTGCATCCCGACAACGGGGATGCAATGTTCTATCTTGGTATAGCAAACCCCCAGTCCGTAAATTGGAGTTCTTTCTCTCGCTTCCGTACTACAACAAAGCCTCGGTTAGTACAGTAAACACTTTGAAAACGTTTATCTCTGAAACCCATTCACATATCAACTTCAAATTTTCATACAAAAACAAATTTACCATAGGGTCCTACTTCATATTTTAAGACAAACCTCCCACACCACTTATGTCCAGTGTTATCTACCGTTTCCGTTGAAAGGGATGCAATACCTCGTACATCGGTAGCACTGGACAACGCTTCAAAGCCCTAATTGACCAACATTTAGGCCTTATCCAATCGAACAGGTTTAAAACTTGCAAAACCATCACATTCAGCTGAGGGTTGGAGAAATACGCACAGCTGGACACTTTTCGGCCATCTGGGGTCCAGCCGCAGGAGTAAATGAAAACCAGAGGACTTCTGGCTTTTGCTTACTCATATGGCTTCAGCCCAGTTTCCCGCCACCATCAATGTAAGATAAAATATTATTTACTGGTAAATTTCATCATTACACTGCTGCTTCATATCATCTAATAGTTGCATCAGCAATATTAAATATTCAAACTCATACCACCACTCTTACTACGGCAACATGCATGGATTTCAAACACTGGGTTTAAGTGACGTTCCCGTCGACTAATTCCAGGACTGAGATAACTTTCATATTTTGGAGTAAGCTCTGTCAGCAAGTGACAAGTACATTGCTTTACAGCTGAGCAATTGACAGCATTATTCTCTTCTGACATTTGTAATGAAATTGAAGATCAAGTACACGGCGACGGCAATCGAAGCTTACAAGTGAAGCTGAAGCGACGACTTGAGTTTGCACTTGTTCCGAGCGTTTTCGTAACCACTTTTTGACGTGATTCTGATTGTGACCAACAGTGATCAGTGGTAAACATTGATCGCACCGTGATTTCTTCCGCGGGCTGATCATGAATGATCAAAGAGTGATTTCTGCCGTGAGATAAGCAAAAATTGAAACTTGAAAAGCAAATTTCAATCAATGAATCAACTTTATTAGGCACTCACAGGGGTGGTACAATAGTTATATTAAACATACTTATCACTAGACTTAAATTAAATACAGAGAGCGCTTGACAGCCAAAGTACACGTTACACCGCATTCTGGCTCATTGTATGGCCTCTGTTTGGTAAGAGTATGCGCTACCATCGGCAATTCATATTTGACAGTCTGTAGCCAGAGCCATCGAAGACCACGTTTATCAGCGAATTAGCAGATTTTTCTATCCTGTTTTGGAGACTGAAGGCACATTTCCTTGTTCTGACCTTCAGACAGTCAGTATACTTATGAGCAAATATCACACTAGCAATATGCGACCTAGGTAGATTCATAAGCCGGCGAAATATGTCACTATAAGCCACACGTAGTCGCCCAATTGTCTTCTGCTTAAAGTTCGACCAAAGCGAGTTACAGTACAGAGGGTAACAATAGCTACGAAACAACTGACACTTGACCTCTTCAGAGCAGTGACCAAATTTCCTCACTAGCATATTGCCCCCTGCTTGTAGCTTCCGAGTTTCTTTCTCTATGTCCTGGTTATCACGAAAATCATCAGTGATTTTGTGGCCCAGATAAGGGAAGTTGTTTACATAATTGAGCTGTACGCCATTGAGATATGTCACTTTATCGGCCGGCAGATTTGTTTTTTGTTTCGTAGGTATAATGTAGGTGCAGACAGTTTTCACAGTATTATATTCAATGCAAAGTTTACTAGCTTCATTTTCACAAATTGTAAGTAGTTTTTGGAGTCCGCTGGAATGGGGAGCAGCAAGAACCATGTCATCAGCATAGCTTAGCGCATTT
>LQNS02278101.1:8730655-8745171 GCA_001587735.2 Parhyale hawaiensis | reverse complement strand
GCACTAATGCTAAGGTTACAGTAGAGAGGTAGGTGGTCAGATACAGGCGAGTACTCTAATGTCCTACAGTTACTAATACTAGGCAGTAAATTCATTGAGACAGCAATGTGATCCGGCCAGCTCACGCCATCCCTGTTGTTTATATGAGTAAATGTGGTTGGTCGAAGCAGAAAGATATCTGCAAATATGATTTTATACTCTATAAGCATATTCTGCAGTCTACTATGCATAGTTATAGATATGGAGAAATTGGATAATATTATAATGGTTGATTGTGTTACTGACTTCCAGAATTGTAGTTTCGTTAGTTTGCCTATGCATGTTCAAAATGCATTAAATACTGGTAGTTTACTTATGAATTGACTTCAAATAAATAATAATATTTAAAAATTCCATTCCCACCACCTTCCGTGTCAATGCAATAGAAATCCAATTTTTGACAATAGACATGGCGTCTCTGGCTTGTATACAAAATGATTGACCGTTTTTACCCTTCTCAGCATTACAAACAAGTCCTGTAAGTTTCATAAAGATCCATTCATAACTGTTTGAGTTGTTGTTCTAACAAGCATAAAATCAGACACAGTGAACGAACAAACTTATCACGGTGATTCCGATCATGAATGCAGCCACAAAAAGACGCCTTTAAATGAGATATTTTCGATTGTAAAGATTTTTTTATTGTCGAATGGTGTCAGTCGAATACTGTCGCATAGGCTACTGACAAACTGACAATGTTGTAGATTATTAAAATTTGACATTCAGTTTGCTTCGACGACGGCCATAAATGTCTATACTATACGACTGGCATTGCCTAGTGGCATCACTACAAAGAGTATGGACAGTGAAAAATTTTCAATGCAATTTCTTCGCAATATTTTTTCCTTTCGGGCAGAGTGAACGAGATGGAGTTAAATTCTTATTAACTAGGACTCCCTGTAGTCAACGAAATAGATGCCAAGAAAGTGCGTTGAGACTCAGTCTGTCCATATAAGCTTTGCTCAGTCTGTCAACTTGGTATATTTTTATTAATAAAAAACAGAGATTGCTCTGTCTTATGTAATGTAGTGCCGTCCATATGATCAGGGCAGGAATTAACTCGAGAGTGACATTCTTTCGGCTTTGAAACAAAGCGCCTCAAAAATGAAACTTTAGACCAGCAAAATTTAGTCACAGCTATTTCTCTGATAGAGATTGATAGATATAGAGCTCAAACGGAGTCTGAAAAAGACCCGTTAGGATGGCCGGAAAGTAATGAAGATGTAGTACGTAAGAGGGCAGTATCTGATGCAATAAGGTGAGGAAGTGAAGGACTTAAAACGTATTGCTCATCTCGAAAATACGATGTAATTATTACATTTAAGAAGACATTACTCCTAACTCAAATGAAGAGCTTCTTTGTTATTTCAAGTGTTGTATCGCTTCCTATCTCATCCACAAACACAACGTGTTTCGGGACAAATGTTTGCTAATGTATAAGTTAAACAAAACGGTAATTATGACAGAAGTATAATAATAATTAGTATTACAAAGCTCCGCTTATGAAGAGCATAGACCATAATATACAGCTGCGGCGGCCTTTAGAACTGATATGAGAGCAGCAGCCTCATCTCTGAAACACTCATAGAGCTAATGCTATAATAAACTGAGTAGCGGTCGGTTGGCGGAGACCACAGCTTGGTCTCGGGTGAGGTGCGTTCCTAGAAGGGACTTGTGGCCATGACTACTGGCCTCTCCTAGTGACGTCACGAGGGTTGTACCCTTGAAGGAGACTTGGCCATTATGGCACTACAGGCCTCTCCTAGTAACGTCACGAGGGTGGTACCCCTGGGGGAGACTTGGCCAGTATGGCACGACTGGCCTCACCTAGTGACGACACGATTGTTGTACCCTGAGCGGGTGCTAGCATCGCATCACTGGCCTTTCCGTGTGACGTTACGAGGGTTGTACTCCGAGTAGGACTTGTCAACATAGCACTTCTGGCCTTCCCGTGTGACGTCGAGGTGCCTGTACGCGGAAAGAGACATACCAAAGTGTTACTACTGGCTTCCCCTGGTGATGTCACGATGTCTGAACGCGTTACGGATGTGCATGAATGTCACTGCTGGCCACCTTTTATAACGTCGCAATGAATTTTTGAAACCATACATCCTGTTGGCCAAGCAGGGCCTGCTGATACATGTTGTGAATCAATACTAATGAGGTTATACAGCAAAATGCTTTTTTTTTTCTCCCAACTCCCGTTTTGTGAAGAGGCTTTAAGTCTTGGTGGTATTACATAGGTATGGGCACACGGTAGCAGTACACTAACTTCCAGAGTTCACACTCCTTGTATTGCAGGTTCGAGGCCAACCCAGGCATTCGAGCTCTTTGCTGATCTAGGTGCGCTGACTCGGCAGTGGTGGGCGTGCATAGCGCCGTGGGGGTACTTGTCTTCTTCAGAGATGGAGGGGGGGAGGGCAGTTGAATCTTCCATCAGCTGTCGGAGCTTCCCAGTTGAGAGTGCGGTAAAGTTGACTTTGTCTTTACCTTTAGAACATCTATTTTGCCTTCTAAAATAATAGTTCTTGATACGAGATGTCCGCATCCCATAACGATACGCAGTGCCTACCTATAGGAGGAGCACGATTACACTGTAGCAACTGTCAAGTATTTCAACATTTGTTTACTAAAAAAATTCGCCTTCTTTTAACATAGAAACAAGCGAGAGTACGTCTCACTTTAACAAAAATTTCAACTATGTTAGGTGCAAACACTTTTTATTTTGTGCTTTGAAGAGGTGTATGAACATAATCTATTAGGATTTTCTTTTTTTAAGGAGCACGGCTAGAGATAGGCTGGGTGTGCTCTTTCCTGCTCCTCTATATGTATTGGTAGGTGCGGCGAATTTCATGTTGTGGATCTCAGTTACCGAGTCGAACGCGTCCTCAGAAAATATGTAACAATTGTAATCTGTTCATTCGTCTGGCAATAACAATGGCAAACTAGAGAGCACTCTGAGAGCGCATACCTCCGCCAAGCAAAGGTAAAGGTAACGAAAAATTCAAATTGGTTCTGCAACCAAAATTTTCTTCCTATCAGCACTAAAATCTAATCAATTGTGCCTTTCAACAGTTTTAAAAGCTTCTGTAATTTTTATAACGTTTTGAGTTATGCTGCTAACAAACATTATGACAAGCATAAGTCAAACACACAAACGGACCAACCCATCAATACCACAAAAGTTTAATCATTCATGTCTTTTAGCATTACAAACAAGTCATGTAAGTTTCATAAAGATCCATTCATATCTTTTTGAGTTATTGTTCTAACAAGCATAAAATCAAACACAGTGAACGAACAAACAGATCATCACAAAATTTAGTCATTTACTCGTTGAACAATACCTAACAACTCATATAAATTTCATAAAAAATCCGTCTATAACTTTTTGAGTTATGGCATTAAGAAATATCAGGTAGACAAAGAAACAAATGGATGGACGGATCTTCACCAAAAGTTAATCATCTGTTATTGTTAACATGCCAAACAATTCCTGAAAATTTGATAAAGATCCGTTCGCAACTTGTTGAGTAATCTTGGTGACAGACAAAGAGTCAGACAGACAAACACGACAACAAAAACATAACCTCCTTGGTGGAGGTAAAAATGCGTAACACTGTACCGCTCTACCACCACGATGGCATATTAGTTAGCCGTCTAACTTCTGTTGCCAATTCCCTTTGACGCTAATATCTCCTTTTAAAAGGACTTCTCGAGCGCAAATTGAACATGCTGCCGACTAGCGAATTGTTATCGGGTAACAATAATACCATCGTTTTATTCAGTTTATACCTATGGATTGAATAAAACGGTGGTACTATACTAATCACTAGGAATGCTATTTCTACCATCGGATTTTCCCGTACGGTATCCCGATGTTGCGTGATGCCAGATATCCATAAAACATATATTGCTTGTTGGTTGTTTGATTGCTTTCTTACATACTTGGTTGGTAGGTCCTTTTGTTTCGATCTCAAGGATAAAATAGGAGAATATATATTTAGTGATCGTCAAAGGCATCAGAAAATTCGAGCCTGGAACTGACAACATATAAGCTCCAGAAATATGCTGGAGGCGCCACACGAAGGGGCGTGTCCCAGGGCAAGCCAAGGGACAAGTCTGCTTTTGCTCTTTTTTCGTTTTCTAACTGCTAGAGAGGCGGGGCATGCCCTGCTTGTCCGTGAATTCCGCGCAGACGGGTTGAGAGGGGACGTGTTACCTTGTACGTGTAGTGCTCATAGACGTGAGTCTACCAAAAGTATGGCGTTGAAGCTCAAGTATTCCAATCACCCGCGCTCAAATATAGGCTGCTGCCCCGCTTCGTGTGACATCTTGACATGCTCGCGGACACGACCCTTCGTGTGGAGTGGCCTATAGAAAGCTGTTCTTCTTGATGTCTTCCTGCTGAACTTGTTGAGAGATGAAAAGCTCCTTTCCCGGACATTGCCTGTTGCTGTAGGATGCTTCACGTGTTCTATATTAGCAATACCTATTTTTGTTATCTGTAGGACCAAATGCATCACTTGAATTATTTTCAGTTTCTTTGCTTTTTTTATCCATACTCCCCAGTTTTCATTCTTCGATTATAAAATGTGCTCCACGCAGAGTAGACTCCGGTATTGAACTTCAGATTTTCATCACATTATTGGGCTTGACATACAAATCTCTGCAGGTAGGATATCATAGTGATTTAATTTCTGCCACTTCTTGAAGCTTAATTTTTTGCCATATTGTTTCGCAACCATAAGGAGTGAGGCCAACGCGCATTAGTTGTCGCCATTTTTGCGGCCGGGGACCCTAGTAAATGAAAAAATTAGCGTGCGGGACGTCAAAAATAACGAGGAGGAGTTTGCGATGATCTATCTTCATTGACCGTACATGAGGTGCTGATGCAGTTAGGAAGCATGAACTGACCTGCCAAACGGAGAGTTCGACAGATTATTTAGCGGTTAAATTGCATTATCGTCCCTCCCGTTCTGTAAAAAAAATTGCCTCAATTTATCCCCAGAACATTTTCGGTATTAAAATAAGCATTAAATTTGGGTTTCCTGTGCTTTTAGAGTGTAGCTAGGACATATCACGTACGGATTCGGAAGTGGTGAGGAAGAAGGGAGGATGAAACATTCTTCTAGTTCAGGAAGAGCCAATGTTAAGATTATTTTCCTTCAAGTTTGTTAGAGTTATTGAACCCATGTAGAAAAAAACGAGGAAAAGAAGAAAAAAATAACTCATTACGGACGACTGTGGTAAATCAAGGAAACAAAATCAATATATTTTAGGTTAGAAAACTAAATTTGTATAGTCAACTAAATTTTGCTATTTTAACTTGAAAGTTCCCTGTGATTAGTTTCAGTGCAATATTTCACTGCTCAAAGCTCCAATTCTCTCAGGCTTGGATTATACCCTAGCTCTAACGATATACATAGTTCATCAGTTCGTAGCTGGAGAAGTTTTGAAACAAGGCTCATGACCAAAAATAGGCACAACAGTGCAGCATCTATGCAACGTTGCTGTACGGGCTGAGTAACTCTTGTATTATCCAGGTACGTGTAACCATTTAGCACAGGTAAAATCTACTATTGAAGCTGAGTTACGGTTACGTTCTCCAGTTCAGAACAGCTCAGGGATATGTCAACCAATAACGAAAGATCAATATTTTTCCCAGTATTAAATCAAGTATCTATAAGACGATTGATTGGCCGTTACAATTCAAAATTCCCCAGTGCTACGTAAAAGGTTAGATCTTTCTCTCTATGTACTTTCTACCAAAAGTCAGGGAACTTTGTTGACTGTCACTTAGAGCTTCAAATGTCCTTTTTCCTTATCTTACAGCCTGGTTCATGGTATGGAATAGTACATGCATATCATAATGCTCCTTTAGGCAAAGACATGCATGGCTACAGGCAAATCTGTAAATTAAATGTTTGAATACCTTCCACTGTGTGTATATACCTAGGTTGACAATAAGCTGTAAATAATGTGAAGATGACTCTGGTAATTTGCTCTGTAACTTGCTGCAAGCAGCTCAATGTTTATTGAGAAACAAAAAACAAAGTGCAACAGACACATTGTTTGCAAATTAATGCTCCTGGTATTTAACAGACTTGCTTAGAGGAGAATTTATTTCCTGCTAATACTAATATGCATATCATAATATTATATTAAAATGTACATGAAAACATGACTGCAATTATTGTAGGAGTAAAAAAGAGTATGATTGTTATCACGTGGACTATTAACGAGGGGGGGATGGAAAGGAGCGACAATATAAAAACTTCTCACAATATCACCGAATTAAATGCAGTCATATCACTCACATAGATAGATTGGGCGGCCGAGCATCGCTCTTCTCGACTTTCAATCAAGCTGAGCCAAGCAAAAATTTCCGTAGAATTGAGCATGAAATTTTGAAGGGGATTTTCAGCGACGAATTTCATCTGACCGAGATATTGCTCAGACCCAATAAAAATAAGGAACTCTCATTCAGAACTGGAAGAATTTCTTGAATCTCATTCTCCGCTGTCGATCGAAGGAAAATAGAAGTCTTGAAATTACTCAATTCGTAGCAACGCGAGCAGAAAAACACTGGATGAATGGGGCAGTTCCCGGTGCTCTTCGTGACTGATAGACTAGGCTACTCAGCGCTCCTCTGTCTCCGAATATATTATATAGGAAGGAACGGAAGCTATCTATGAGTAGAGGCAATTTCTGAAGTAAAAAAAGACTTTAATAATCATTATCAACAGGAAACTCGCACGCCGTCATAGCCATTCTACCATCAATCATGCGATGCAACGCACGGTATCCTTTTGTGGAGAAAATAGAAGCTAATTTTTTTTTTAAATTTGCGTATGTACCTACTTCATTTGTGTTCTGTACCATGGAAACTGGGAGTGCTATTTACCCCAAGCATGGAAACGATACCAGCTTGGTATCGTATCTCTTCTATCGTCAGTCGTCAGCAAAGGTGTGAGTAAGAAGCACTTTTAAAGAAGCACAGTTGATAGCAAACCCTTACAACATCATATCACGTTTACCGTCAATCATTAGGCAGAACATATGTAAAAATACTCCCCTAAAATATTCATGGACGACTCCTATAACGTCGTATCCACTGTGCGGTGAAACCATCAAAATATAAGCCAGAAATAAGCTTTTAAATGCGGCACAAAGACATCCACAGAGTGTTGCAAAGCGTGCACTGCACAGTACATCACATCTATGGTAGTTTCAAGCTATGGTAGCTTGAAACAAAACCTTTAATTCTGACAGCGACGTTGCAGAAACGTGAAACTGCTACGTAAAGCCAGGATCACACCGTAGAGGGTAGGCAGAAAGTCCTGGAATTTCACGCAAATTGAGGGAAAAAGATATTTTGATATATTTTACCACTAAAGCAGCTATTAAGAAAATTCATCGGGCGGGAAAAATTGTCAAGTTTGGGATCATTGAGCTCTCCAAGGTGGAAAAAAGCGAGAGTTTACCATGTTTTCAAGAGATTTACCGAACTTAGAAATTCTGAGGATCGTCCAAGAAATGGCACACCTCGTTCTGTTCGCAGCAAGAAAATGGTTAAGGCCATACGTAATAGGATTAGGTCCATTCAGATATTGGCTAAAGAGCTGAATGCGAGCTACATGTCACTGAAAAATATCGATAAAAATGATCTCCGAATGTCCCCCATCAAAATGAGGACGGGTCAAGGAGATGAGGTTTTACTGAGCAAATGTCCCTCGAAAAATCTTTACAGCTAAGTCATAATTCAGTTGTTAGAACAGCAGAGTGTTAGCAATGAGTTCGAAGGACATTTTTGATTCTGTGAGAACTGTTATCGCCGTAAAAAACCGTCGACTGTCATGGTGTAGGCTGCAGTATTAAAGACTTGAACATTTCCCTTGATATCCGTGAACGAGGGCGCAAAGATCAACGCAAACTATTACATAAAGGATAATTTGGTTTCAACACTTGATGAGTTGAACAAGCACTTAAAACATCAGCCTTTCTCAATCCAACAAAATTGGGTGCTTTCCCAACATCTCAAAATATTCAGGAATGGTATTCTGGACATTTTCCGAGGTTTATAAGCAAAGAATAGTGGCCGCCTTCATCACCAGATTTAAAACCAATGGATTTCTGTGTGTGGTCGATGTTGGAGGCATGGGGTGCAGTGGCTATCATCCAGGTGTTGATACGTTGAGACTTCAGAGGGAATGGGCCCAAATACCCTAAGAACAGCTCCCTGTCTCAGTGGAACGTTCCCGTCCAAAACTTGAGGATGTAAGTTGGGTTAAGGAGGGCCGGATTGAAAAGTAGTTTTGTAAGTTGATTCTCAAACATACAAGTTAATTTTCCGACTGATTCTTTATTCTACATATGTTATAACTGCTTGTAATAATAAAGGGCTTGCTAGTACAAGGACTTTCTGTTCACCTGTACACCTGGTCCTCGCTATGTACGAGGGTTGCGTTCCTGAAAAAGCCCGCATAAAGGGAAATTACAACTATAAACTATTTAGATTATGTAAAGGGAGTTACAGTTCATTGCCCATTTTTACTACTCTAAAAGAAATTGTGGTGACACAACATGACCAGCAGACATGATGGTTAACAATTTGCAAAGTCTATTAGCAGACATACAGCTGTTATTAAAAAGACACAACAATAAGTTTGAATACTTCCTAGTAGTAAACAATGTAATGTGGATTTGGTGTTAGGCCTTTCAAGGTAGAGTTTCAAAGAAAGATAAAGGAACTCTTGCTTGACTGTAGGCCATGATGATATGACTCTTCCAACTTCACCTCAAAGCTTAATTATACCAGGTTTAGCTTACAGCCTGGTGACTTAAGCTTTATATATGGGACTAATGCAAAACATCCCCTGCACAGCAAGGTCATTGCCTTACCTCCTCCAGTTCAATCATTTCAAGTATATTTTACCGGCAGAACAAATGGCGCCGAACGCCCTGTAAGTGCAGCACAAACACAGAATGTTTACCGCAGCTATCAGCGACGTATGAGTATGCTACGTGCAGCACAGAGTACAAATCGCTAACCGCAGTTATCAACGAGTTGACTGAAACCACGGCGAGCTTCTTGACCAGACTACTACATGATTTTTGCTCCAGTGTACTTATATACATAGTGCTGCGGTGCTTTCAATAGCTGTCACGTGGAAGTCAACGTGACTTGCTGACATTTCTGCAAATTTTCACTAGAAATGAGTACAATCTCACGCACTTCAATGTGCATCAAGGTGACTGAAGAGCAATTATAAAACTCTGGGTACAGGCGATGCGATGCACTTAGTAAATCAGTACCGTGCGACATGGTAGAATAACATTTATTGCTTTATTTATCGATCAACGACTTCCTCAGCGTTGTGTAGAGATACAAAAAAAAAAAACATACAGTGTGCTGGTCTACCAGTATACGTGCACCAACATGGGTCATAAAACAGATAGCTCTTCAAAAAGTATATCCTCTTCAATTATGTTATCTTCGCAACGAAATTATTCGCTTTCATCAATGCTTTGCTCTTTATGTCACTCCCTTACTCAAAGGACTGCTGGTCAACTGATTTTTACTACACCAGAACAATACCATATGATGTTTACAAGACCATCCAAGGACTGGGCTCATAAAACGAATAGGGCGAAAAATTTATGCAACGATGTTAGAAAGATTATGTTATATCGATTAAAATACCAACAGTTGCTGTGTAACTGAGATCATGGTCCGTTAATTAGCTATTTTCAAAGTTGACTCCTACGCCTTTCCGTCGACGGTATCGGTGATCCACGGACAGGGAATACGAGCGACATCGCGTACGATGCAACGAAAAATGCGGAATCGGACATAAGACCGAGCATCGCCCATGAGAACAACAAAACAGGAAAAACGAGGAAGCAGTCAGAGTGCCTTAATTCGTCGCAGTATGGAAAATGAATGAAATAAAAGGGGCAAAGCAATGTCCTGAATGCCTAAGCTAATGTAGCTTGTACACACTGTCTCTGCGAACGCGACTGTACTCATCATAGAATAGGCGAACTTGAGCTAACTTAACCCTTGGCCTATTCTCTGCACCCCGTGGATGACAAAATGACAGCTCTTAAGGCCCCGTTCGCACATGTACCACACCACGCAACGCAACACGTGTTGAAAGGTCGTTCGCACATGTACCACACCACGCAACGCAACGCAACACGTGTTGAAAGGTCGTTCGCACATGTACCACACCACACCACGCAACGCAACACGTGTTGAAAGGTCGTTCGCACATGTACCACACCACACCACGCAACGCAACGCGTGTTGAAAGGTCGTTCGCACATGTACCACACCACATCACGCAACGCAACGCGTGTTGAAAGGTCGTTCGCACATGTACCACACCACATCACGCAACGCAACGTGTGTTGAAAGGTCGTTCGCACATGTACCACACCACACCACGCAACGCAACGCGTGTGTAAAGGTCGTTCGGACATGTACCACACCACACCACGCAACGCAACTCGTGTTGAAAGGTCGTTCGGACATGTACCTCACCACACCACGCAACGCAACACGTGTTGAAAGTTCGTTCGCACATGTACCACACCCCACCACGCAACGCAACGCGTGTTGAAAGGTCGTTCGCACATGTACCACACCCCACCACGCAACGCAACGCGTGTTGAAAGGTCGTTCGGACATGTACCACACCACACCACACCACGCAACGCAACACGTGTTGAAAGGTCGTTCGATCATGTACCACACCACGCAACGTAACACG
The DNA here is from genome assembly GCA_001587735.2 of Parhyale hawaiensis. Taxonomy (NCBI): domain Eukaryota; kingdom Metazoa; phylum Arthropoda; class Malacostraca; order Amphipoda; family Hyalidae; genus Parhyale; species Parhyale hawaiensis. Next base: position 8,734,354 of record LQNS02278101.1, on the reverse strand, counting down.
TGTTGAAAGGTCGTTCGCACATATACCACACCACCCCACGCAACACGCTAGTTCTTTCTCCTTAAATCCAGCTTTATATCTGTATTTCTTTTGTTCAAATGCTCACACAAGAATCCACTGTCATTTGAATAAACTTAGGTTTGTCATATTACTTACAAACAGCACTGCTAATTACGTGTCCGTTACAACTGAATAAAAAAGTAGTGCTGCATATCTTCATTTCGAAATAAAACCAGCCAGGTCCAGTCAGTAGTTGTCTAATGCCTCCATTTAGCACTCAAAATATGTTGTCAATATTATATATTCAATAGCAACAATATTAATTGTTGATCAGTTTTATTAATGCACTAGTGGACCCGTGCGTGAAGAATTCACGCAATAACCTATACGTTTGCTTAATGCCTCTAGGCCGGTTCGGAATTAATCTCCTCTTCTCTTATTTGCTTCTTAATTTTCTTCTTTTCTTCATCGATCCTTTATCGTGCTGGCATCCTTAGGTCTTCTATATAGACAGGCAGAAGTGACATCTTGAGTAAAATACTCCAACAAACTTGAACAAAATAGCAGTTTATATACAATGTGATCGCTCCGTAGCAAAGATACCGTTGATACCGTCTTCCCACCTCAAATATCTGTTTCATTTGAGGTGCTCAAATTTTGACCTATGAAGAGAAAACTGCTTCGCCAGAGAAAACAGTAAACTAGAAGAAATAATTGTCTACTGCCCGTGTAAACTTATCTTTTGTCAGTTTCGTTGACAATTGCATCAAAGTGGGAAGAATAGCTCATGCAACGAAATCATCTGTGGGAAGAAACTACGAATCAAGAAGCATGAGAGTGCCAACAGAAGCTTCAGACATCTGCTACCATTTCAACTTCGGCAATGCAAGAAATGCATTCAGACATAAGGTCGCCCTGTACTTTGCCGTAGATTCGGTGTACATGTATGGAGAAGCTAATAATCGTACAAATCAGACTAAGCCTGCGATGTCTTCATTGTTGGAATTTCATCTGTCCCTGCTTAAGATACGTTTGCCATCTTCTGCAACCCGGCCTGTTTTCTGCCTATCACTTTCAATNCTTGGACTTGTATTCGAAGTTTCTGGTGATGAATCCGAGTACTCTGCTTGCCATTTTCACACTCTTGTCAACTTGCTGACTGTGTTGTAGTTTGTTTGTAATAGTGATTCCTAAGTCTCTGCCGTGGATGAAAATAGGACAGCTCTTAAGGCCCCGTTCGTACATGTACCACACCACACCACGCAACGCAACAAGTGTTGAAAGATCGTTCGCACATGTACCACACCACACCACGCAACGCAACACGCGTTGAAAGATCGTTCGCACATGTACTACACCACACCACGCAACGCAACACGTGTTGAAAGATCGTTCGCACATGTACCACACCACACCACGCAACGCATCACGTGTTGAAAGGTGGGTTGCGCATGTACCACACCCCACCACGCAACACGCTAGTTCCTTCTCCTTAAATCCAGCTTTATATATGTATTTCTTTTGTTCAAACGCTCACACAAGAATCCAATGTCATTAGAATGAACTTAGGTTTGTCATAATACTTACAAACAACACTGCTAATTACTACGTGTCCGGTACAACTGAATAAAAAGGTAGTGCTGCATATCTTTATTTCAAAATAAAACAAGCCAGGTCCAGTCAGTAGTTGTCTAATGCCTCCATTTAGCACTCAAAATATGTTGTCAATATTATATATTCAATAGCAACAATATTAATTGTTCATCAGTTTTATTAATGCACAAGAAAATATAACACTGAGCCAGATCTCTGTCTTGTTGCACCGTGTTGAGCGGTGCTGCATGGTGTTGCGTGGTGTGGTACATGTGCGAATGGGCCCTTAGGGCGACCCTGACGTCTGTCCACAGACAGGTGGTGGACTCCTCTATATAGTGGGACTGAAGATCAACGAAGTGTTCGGAACCCATCTTCCCGCCATGTTCCCGTCCGAGTCAACATTCCCCTGCTCCATTCCCACTGCGCTTTCACAGTTGCGATCGGCCTACAGTGTGTCCCTGGCTTCTTTGAGGTATATGATCGGGCTAGCAGCCTCTTCGCAATGCTCGCTCCGTCATGTGGGAACCAAACATTATCACATCTATCTGCTTGTTACGCCCTTACTCCTGTGCATCGCTGGGAGGCCCTTCACGGCATCTCTATCTTATTCTCTTCTTACTCTTCCTTTACCTATCTCCCTCGGCTTCCCCGTTCTCCTCCGGACCCCCTCCGAAAGGAGATAGCAGTTAGGCGTCACGACAACTATAACATACTCAGAAAGACTGAAAAAACTAGTGGTGTACGCACTCAAAGCAGAGATGGTGGTAAAGCCGTGACAAGTTATTCTAATAGTTTCACTGTACTGGGAGCAAGGCTGTTTAATCACATGCAGCAGCATATTCGAAACGTCGCTGCATAGACCGCAACAGTACTTGACTCTTAGGTCTGACGCTGGCGGCCAAAAGTCGGCAACGTAAAAATGGGATTTACTCAAGAGCTATTTTTCCCCTACCTAATACTTGAATAAAAAATTCCAAGGTACCCAACGTTTTTCTTGTGGAGAAGGTATCTTGGATACGGTGGGGACGCACTTGGGTGCTTGCCTGCATGACCGTGTCTGGACATGTTCATAATAGCTCTTGAGAAAATCCCATTTTCCCATTTTGGCTGCCAGCGTCAGAGGTCACTAGGACCTAAGAGCCAAGTACCGTTGCGGTCTATGGTCACTAATATGCAAATTACAGAATTCAAAAATTTACTGGATTCTCATTTCAAAAGAACACCAGATAGACCAACTGTCAGCGGTTACGTGCATTGTGGAGATAATTCGCTGCTGGTTCTCCTTTTGGTGGCTAACTGTGACCAAACAGAAGAAATCCGCATCGTGATCACACACGTTAAGTGATATGAGGAAAGTCACTATAGACTTCATTCGAAGACGCATAAGGTATTGGAAATGCCCAAGCTAAATACAAAGTTCGTAGGGCCTGCATGGGGTTTCGTATCACACACAACGGCCTGTAACATCACACTGGCATTATAATACACTGTCTAATTGTAAAAAGCACATGAACACTATATACTCCTATTTGTAAGTCTACATTCCAAAGAAATCAAGTGGTATTACATTTAAAAACTACTAACGCAAACCCATTGCCCCCCAAGTGTAGCACAACCTAACGTGACGATAGTGTGATAGGTCCTGAAACCGAATAGATACTGCCTGCTTGTCGCAGACACACATGTAGAGACTGACACTGTTACCAATGCAATCTCGCTTTCGCTTCTGTACAGAGGGCTGAATCTCTGAACTAAATTTATCCCTCATTGGCAATACCCAAGCGGCTGAGGCAGGCGGTCGTTAGGAGGAGCTTCGGGGGTTTTTTAAGGCTTAATTGCGATGGCGACCGATGATAATTATCCTCACAGCTGTCAGGTTTTTGCGGGACGGCCGTCGAGCGACTCGAAGCTCCTTCATAAATCACACACGCTCTGCCCTGGTCGCTTCTTATTACTGAGACGCTCAGAAAGTTTGGCACTTTTTGAACACCTGTTCTTCTTTTACTTTCATTTGAGCGCTGCTAAAAATGACTCTGCAGATTGCTTATCGATCGCTGATCTGAAGCCCCTGGGCCTGTCATTGATTTTAGTGGAGAGGGGGCG